>JAGDQP010012235.1:0-41516 GCA_022664845.1 Lepisma saccharinum
GGGGTTAAGGTGAGAGTCCTGACTCCAGTCCAAGCCAGGTAGAGGTGACCACTTTTCAGAGCGAAGAAGTGATAACTTCAAAGGTGATTGACTGGCCTTTTTACATCCCTATTTGTGGGCGTATTTTCAGTACTTCCAAGTCTTGCCGCTTGGAGGTTGTTGTCGTCTGCTTCTTATGGATGCTTAGTCAGCTTTATGTAACTTTTATTGTTTGTTTACTTTTGTGCTTAACACACTGACCTATTTATCCATATCCCATTACAATATTTTCACAATGGGGCGAGCCTTGGAGCCCAGACCATGAGGGAGCAATGTCCAGTGTTTTTATACTGATGCACAATGTACTAGTGGGCAGCGCTGGTTCAATTGGTGGAGAGCTCACTTCTGGCGCTAGGGGTCGTCGGATCGATCCCTGCTCATGCCATGTAGGCTTTGTGGTGGACGAACACCGTGTGCGTGGGTTTTCTCAGGGATCTCCCGTTTCCTGCCATTTTCCCTATTCTACCAGTTTATCTCATCATCATCCATCCAGCCAGAGACAAAGTTGCCTAAAACCCTTAAAAATTAAATTAAAATTCAAAAACAAAGTACTAGTAAACCCAAACATACGTATCTGCCATTGAATAGAAGCAGGTTGATTCTAGGGAATTTGAGCTAAAGATAATTGATTTTTGCGTATGGTACTTATGATCAAAAATATATATCTTCCTTGAATAATACCGTAATTAGAAATTAACATATTGTATATACGGGATGAGATCATATTTCGGCAAGAATTCATGGTTTTTTATTATATAGTAAAGATGTTTTCGAAGTTGTATTCTCTCTAGGAACTTAAATTCTTCCAATAATTCAAAATATTTCTTTTGTTCCCTGGAGGTTTATTAGTATTCTAATACAAACCATACTTAATAACTAGAGTCGATATCCTTATGTTTTTCAGGGTGAAGATATAGGAAGTATAGCAATGTGGGAGTGAATGCATAAATAATCCCATCATTTGTCCCGTAAGTCTGCAAAAAACCAAAGCAATAGTAAATTGGGATGAATGTGTGAAAGTTTATCACCAATCCTGCTGATTACATTGATTATCTGCAGCGTAAAGCATTAAATCACTGGTACGAACGAAATGCACTTTCCATATCTTTTACGGTTTGAAGGAAATCCGAAATCTTAGTGGCTTGGTTTTTAAAGTCCAGTTCGCGACATATCTTTCCAGCTTTTACAGGACATGAGGAAGTTTATCACAACGAGACGTTAGTTTGAATCCATATGACGGCATTTGTATGATAATTAACCCACTAGATAACAAAGTATTTAAATTTGATTTGAGTTTTATTTTAGGGTCTTTAGGCAACTTTGGCTCAGGTTGTATGGATGATGATGAGATGAGAGAATTCGTGGAATGAAGAAAGTGTGAGGAAACGGGAGAAAACTCTCACACACGGTGTTTCTCTTCCACAAAGCCCAGGTTCCATGAGATGGAATCAAACGGATGACGTCAAGCACCAGAGGTGAGCGCTCTACCACTGAGCCACCGCATAATGAAGTCCTTGCTCTGAGCAGTAATCAGTTGGTATATAAGAGGAAAGTGGCAAGTAACAAAATCCTTTGGTAAGTTATATCTTCTGTCATTTTTTTTACACGAAGCAACTGCACTTTTGCAAGGCGTCCTTGTAGAATATTGTTTTACGTGCGTTTGACAATTGAGTACCTATGTACACGTAGGCCTATGTACACTTTAATAGGTCACTGAAACCACACTAAAAACAAAAAGTACACACACACATTTAAAGAATAGCAAAACTTTTAATTACACCCCAAACATGCGTGTTGTTAAGCTTTCAACCCTCTCAATGCACTCACATCATTTACTTCTTTCCTGCGAGTGACGTCAGTGGTTGGATCCGCCTACGACCATTATTTTTCAGCTTCGGGCGGGAAGACTGCCCTACTTTCTCAGTATATTATACAAGTACTTTGGACACAAGCTACGTCATTACATTTCGAGGTGTGACGTGATTTGTGTCGATGCTACACTAACTTAGAACGCCTGTAACTCCATCTATGCCGGATACGGAATTTTTTGAAAATTAATTTTTCTCTTGTTTTGATGTGAGAAATCAAGCACCTCTCGAAGTTTGACCCTTACTTTGCAACCGCCCTGTATATTATCTAGAAGAAGTTATAAAAAGATGCTTCGAAAGCGATGAAACATCACTTAAAATGCTATTAAAAGAACTGCAGAAAAACTGTGAAGAACATGAATACGTGAATAAAACAACAGAGATGGTAATTGGAACATATCGAACCATAGCAAACATCAAGATTGGAAGTGAAAAGTAGGACAGTTATTTGCCAAGTATTATAAGCGATGATGTGAAATGTTAGAAAGAGCTCAAGGAGAGAATAGCGATAGCCTAACAAAGAGAATCTCTTCTGTGGATCTCTGAACGAAGATCTACGGAAAAGATTAATTAAGGAGTATTGTGTTGTATGGAGCAAGCGAAAATGTAGACATGGAGAAGAATAGAGAAAATAAGCTAGATACAGAAGACGTCAAATGAGGAAGTGTTTAGCACAATAAGCGAGATACGAATAATACTGGAGATCATCAAAAAGAGAAAAATAATTAGGACATTGGCTGCGCAAACATTTTATACTGAGAAATAAAATTGCACGTATGGTATACTCTAGTAAAACATTGAAGAAAATTAACCAAATCCAGTATAGTGGAGAAGGGAAAGAAAAAATAGCACGTTACTAGTGCTTGGTGGATGCCTACTAGTATTATTAAAATAACTCTGCCAGAGCCTGAGATGTCTAACGTACATAAATAAAAATAAATAAAAAGATAAAATTTTCAAACAACCACCCACCATTTGATATAGTCAAAGCAAGATTGCATGAGCAATGCACAATTTTGTAGGTTCAGTGCCGTGTTGGTCCAACGCCGTGTTGGTCAAACGCAGTGTTGGTCAAACGCCGTGTTGGTCCAACGCCGTGTTGGTCCTACGCCGTGATGGTTTCGTGTTGGTCCAACGCCGTGTTGGTTCAACGCCGTGTTGGTCCAACGCCGTGTTGGTTCAACGCCGTGTTGGTCCAACGCCGTGTTGGTCCAACGCATGTAACCCGAGGCATTCAGTGTTTAGCCATATCTGAAGAACGAACAAATAAAATTAAGAATATATACAAATTCTTAAATGCAGAAAAAAAAATATCGTACAGAGTACTGATTCTCTAAACTTGCAATCACATGTGGCGTGACACGTTACAACGGTGTTGATTTCAGTCCGTGGCTCAGACGGTAGCGCGTCTGACTACGAATCCGGAGGTCCGGATTCAAATCCTGGCCAGGACACTGGAGACTTTTCTCGCAGTGTTCCCTTGCCTGGCGCTATGAGCTGCACTCAGCCTTTTATTAAATTTAGTACCGGAGTGTCCTTGGTACTCCTGGGCACCTTGGGAAGGTAAAGGCGGTCGAGCGTGGGACTGACCACCCCACCTCAGTACCGTAGATCAAGAAAATGTGGATTGCTACCTGCACATCCCCCATGCGCCGTTCACGGCGCGTGCGTATCGCACAGGGGATAGCTTTACGTTTTACTAGCAGCAAGAACAAACTTACGGCTGCAGCGAGATTTAAACATGCGTTGATGAGTTAGAAATTCAGCGTCTTACCGTCTGGGCTAAATCAGACAAAAAAAAACCACTAAATTCAAACAATATAGGGGAAAAATATGTTGCTGAACCCCAAACACTAATAAAGTTAAATCCCGACTACGGCATGGATATTTCTGATTGTAAATTTTAACTAGAACATGACCGATAATCGTGACGGGTCGAAGGCAAAAAATACTAGAATGTCCCATACAAAATATAGTTTATCAAAGGTTATTTTTTTACTAACAAAGTTACTCGCACGATTTACGTCATTGTTTCATCACTTTTCCATTTGTCAGTTAAGGATCAGAATTCCCATTCCTTGAAAATATGTTCCACTTCTATGAAAACAAGCGAACAAGATGGCGACAGACAAACAAACACTTGATATGTAATCAACAACATGTGTTGTGTTGCTTTAAAACAAAAAATGGTAGTCACGCTGGGACACCGAAAAGTGTTGAATGAACACAGGTATTTTCTACTCTCTACTAATAATCTGAGTAAATATTAACTAAATAATTAGCACATATGGATTAATTGTATATTGAATATTCTGATAATATGGGTGACACATAATCCGAACGATGAATTAGTCTATTTGGGTGAAGAATGTGTGAGTGAAGCGGAAAACGACTTACAAGTTGGTTGCCAGATATCCGAATTCTATGGATGAAGGATATCCGAATTTCAAATGTCCATGATTTATGACATTAATAGCTCGAATAATAATTTCCCGGAGCATGCAGATAGTTTGGCAAGCCGTTTTGAACCTGGGTAAGTTTCAACCGATTTATTGGCTAATTTGACATTCAATTAAATTGTATATCTATCTTCAGTTAAGTTTGGTATTTGTCTTCCGAACCATCCGATTGACCGTCGCACGAACTTTCGTATTGCTGGTATCCGAATTCTGGAAACATGTTTCATTTGGAGGGCTGATATTTATAACGGTGTGAGTCGCCGTGATTAGACATAAGCAATTTTTATATGACGATAACTTTCGAAAAATGCACAGTTTTGAACCGAAATGTCAGTATCCAGTTCGTTTACTTCCTACTTTTTCGAATTCAGAAAGAAAATTTCGAGATATGTGGGTTTAATCGCAAGGTACGTAACGTTTCCTTGGGAATCTCCAATTTTCAGGCAGGTCTAACTAACACCACTATGATTCTCAACCCTCCATTTCTTCTATCAGGCTATTCTGATATTAGTTTTTCCACTAAAAAAAATGTCGTCTAAATTATCCACATATGAAATTAAAATGATCCATTTGTCCGAAATCCGAATTATCTACTTACTGATTTTCTAATGTATTCGAATTTCTGTGTCATGATATCTTCATAGAGATATTAACTATATGCATAAAATTAGTACACTGACATCGTGTAAGTTCGGATGACTAATACTCGAATATATCCGATTACCGAAAGATCACTGCTTAAGAAGATATCCGTTGAATGACACCTATCAGTTGGATGGAAGTTCGACTACCAAATTGCCAGTTTCAGAGATATCCGATTAATTTCGAAAATGAATATCCATGTTGTTTAGGCCTATATAGCCTATGAGAAGTATCTGAAAATTGAAAATTCAGATATTATACTAATCTGCAAAGTTCGAACATCTGGCATCCAAATCATATTATTAATTATCTTCCGGTTATCTCATTGATTCTTTATTTAAATAATTTGCCATTCACTTTGCCAGAAGACCTTTCCTGAATTCTTGGTGAACCATGTTCTGACGATTATTGTGTTAATACTAAATCTGTAGCCTAAATTATGTTAAAGATATATTTTATTTATTTTCTATGTGCCAGACAGACACTGTATGTGGTTCACGTTCGTCACATGTATGAGAGATGGCTTTCCTTGGCGAGAAATCTGTCGTAAGCAGGGCTGGGTAATGAGGAAACTACCTTGGCCGTACTTTGCGATTCATGCCGGTATTTGCCAAGTATAAGTACGAGGAAACCCTTGAAAACTTCAGTAAGGATGACTGGCTGCATTACTCGAACCAGACAAAAACCATTTGACGTGTTTTGTCAAATAAATACACAATGAATATCCCTAGCCCCTGATTGCGGCTCTTGTCTGTATGTATCTCGTGCGATAGATTCGCCTTCATAGCCACAATAAATCGTTCCATAGCATTTTAATGTTCATTGCAGAGGTGGCATATCTAAAATATTATGCCTATAACATTGGCGATCTGGATAATTACCCGAAGTGAAATAATGTCCTATTTTTGTTACTTCTTTAAAACAAAGCTGTACAAGAGAATTTTTGTGACGAGATATGAACATTGCGCAATTTTATCGTAATGTAGGCAAATAATAATAATAAATAAAAAAAAAACTACGTTTCGGAATTTGTTTTCCTAAAACATCACTTGAAACTCTAAATTAACAAAATAACACATTATTATGCAGTGAATTGACATGTTTCTGTCAAATTTTGAGCTGACCTCTATAAAATAAATATCTTGAATTACATAAATAAACAAAATTATATATTTCAAAGGCACACAGAGTCATAACAAATTATTGGGTAAGCTTGAGAATCCAAGGTGGAGCTTGTCGTGAACTGATCTTGTATTTCACAGGCAATGGACAATCGTAACGTTTTTCTTTTCTCTGTTACGTAAAGGAATGCCGTTTTTCACTTCTTTCCTCTGACGTAAGATACTCAAGAAACTACAAATACAATAGGGAAACCGCTTTCTTATCTTCAGCAATGATAAAGCAATTTTATTTCTATCACTTTGAATAGTGAATTGATTGTGTAGCAAGAAAAGTCTCTCTGTTGTGTGTCAATTACCCTTAATTAAAAAAAAAAGTTACCGATTTTCAAGCATGGAGGAAAATCCCATAGTTTGTGTGAAGGAGGGAAAATTGAGAGGGAAAATCAACCACACTTCGACTGGAAAGTTATTTTATTCATATCAGGGAATTCCGTATGCTAAACCACCAGTTGGAGAACTTCGATTTAAGGTAAAGTAATACTCTTCTTTTTACTTTTTATTCTATGTCAAAGTAACGAGATTCATTTTCCCTGTAATATAAGTTTATTCTTTGTATATAGTGCTCTTTCCAATGACCTCTATCTAAAAGCGATACTGGACTGACTACTGCCATTGGAAATTTCATGAATATATGAAGCCAAGGAGCAGAGAGAACACTTAATTTCGGTTGTCCACATCCAGTCTAAACCAATATGGACCAAATTTTCCGGTTCTCACTAAGCTTTTCAGGCTTGATATTGCTGTGTGGCCCGTTTTTTATTTGTGTTAATTCTTGAAAAAAAAAGAGTAAATATTATTTCCAGTATTTTCTATTACATTCAGAGTACCATCAGGAACTAAGACTTAAATTAAAAAACGAGCCGCACAGCGATAAGAAGTGTATAAAACAGAAAAATCTTGGTAAATTTTATTTTTATATGGACCAGTCTAGTAGGTTAATGCCTTGTTTAGATTACTAACCTTTTACGATGGTAAGATTAACAACAAAACATAGTTGCACGTCTTCCAATTAAGATAAAAAAAACACTGAACTGCTGAACAAGACTATATTATTCGTAAAAAAATAAATTACACGTAACGTTTCGACCGTCTGATGAGGATCTTTGCTAGAAGGTCGAAACGTTACTTGTAATTTATTCTTTTACGAATAATATAGTCTTGTTCAGCAGTTCAGTGCTTTTGATGGTAAGATGTACGGGTAAAAGGAACTTGCGTTCAGACTACCGAACTTAACTTGGTTATCGTGCTTGTACTACCATTGTCTGTAAAGAAACGGGAAGAAGTTTCCGTAGAGTAAAGAATCTTCTTGTTACACGGGAGAAGATTAAATGATTAAAAAATGAACACAAATGAGTTGATTGTAGCGTCACATTTTGTAGATTAGTTCTGCCATCATTCTTTTATATTTTAAAAGTAATACGCACCACTAGGATGCTATATATTTCGATAAAGAAACAAATAAACTCAGGAAGTGATTCGTGCCTAATGACTAACTTGCGTTTAGACAGCCGTTCCTTACTAACGTTACAAGATAACCGTCGTAAGTTGACGCTAGTTAAATTTGAAACCCGCGTTAACGGTAACTACCGTTTACATTACTAAAATGATCTTGGTTAGCGTTAACCATGGCAAGATGTTAGTAATATAAACAAGGCATAACTGTGGACTTCGGCCCGTCACGATTCGCCTTTAGCTGTTAAAATCCACACCCATGCTTCTGACGGGACTCGAACCCGGGATCTTCGAGCCGATGGCCTACCGCCGCAAATCGCTCGGCCGGCAAAACTGAGTTAGAACTCAACATTTGGCCCACATTGGATTAGACTGGAAGTGGACAAACGAGTTTAAATATTTGCTTTGGCGTCTATCTTTCGACACTATAAGTAGTCACTCCAGTATCGTTACGTAGAGCTCGATGGCTCTTTAAGTACGTTTGCCTGATTGGTCAATACGTGACGTGAACATTTGGATCGAAGCTCGTCATTGTATTAAACAATATATATATATATATATCTTTATTGTCAGAAGACAATTGATCAATAGCATTAGCAGATAACCTAAAGTAGCAGGGGGGAAATTTGGACGAATCGGGGTAGTGTTACTTAACTTGACTGCTGTGTAGGCCTACAATAAGCAACTAATCAGAATGAGTTTTTGGCTCCATTTAAACTTTCATGCTTGTACTACACAGGGATATAGTTAAATATTTCAGACTTTCAGTGTAGTTTTCGTTTCTCCTGAAAATTGCATTAAAAAAGTTTTTTTCCTATTTTGTCCAACCTGCATGATAAAATGAGGAAGTAATTTAAATCAATCGTAAATTGCATCATTCATCGAAAATCATTTACATTATTCCGAGTGCAGAACCTATGGTAATAGTGATAATAATGAAGGAAGACAACAAGGTTTCAATAAATAAAACACCGTGAAAGAAGCAAAATGTATTTTCTGTTTTGATATATAAAAAATACGAAATATGTTTTGAACATTTGCGAAACAACTCCTCTTTTTATCGTTACATAAAACATTTTAATTGTTTCACAATGTTTACAAATAGCGAGCCAGCCCCATTTTGTCCAACTGCCTAATTTTAAGATTTCAAGATTACCTGTACTCAATAATTTCCACAATGTCAAACAGACTACCACTATATTACACGTAAATACGGTAACTGTAAAGTAAGGTGAGGTACTTACGAGTGCAGTTCAGCCTTAATAAATCCACAAATGAGCAACAAACGTGATGTTAAAATAAACGCGTGGAAATATCCTACTTTTTGTAAACAAAATCTAGTTACGAGGCAAACTATCCATGAAATCAACATTCCACTAACGAAACTGTATCTGCAATACATCCACTAATTCAACTCCCACCTACTTGATGGCACCATCAATCTTACGTGGGGGATGGGGGGTTACACCTCCCCGTTCTATCAGTCCTCCCTGTATTGATCGTACTTTCCCATATGTATCGTGAGCTTTAGTAAAATGTTAAATACAGTAAAACCTCAATAATTCGATCTATTGACAACATATGCTTTGAAAGACAGTGTAAGCTGACAAGTGAGCACCACAAATCCAACACATACTTCGCTATCCCAATTATCATACGTTCATTTACAAACGCCAACTCTCACGCAAAATGCGTGTGTCACACACATTCGTGCATAAAACTCACGCTCTCACGCAATGAACCTGCAAACTCACGGGAGAAAAAGTGCAAAATTTAAAAAGCTCACGCTAAAAAGTGAAGTAAAAACGAAAAAAAATAAATACTTTTCAGAGTGGCAGCATTCAGAAACATAGTGGTAGATGAATAGTATGGAGAAGAACTGTTGAACTGATCAGATTGTAAACTATTTCAGTAACTTTGAAAACGTTTAGTTTAGTTTAATTTTTCAAATACGATCTATTCTGAAAACTGAAATTACTTGTTACCGTACGCTGTGTGTGTTTTAACAGTACTTTCGTGACAATTAACGTCTGTATTGTAACTCTTTGGTATGTTTCTCGCTTCTCACGCAATTTCTCTCATATTCTCCTTCTAGGTTGAAAAACCTCACGCGTTGGCACTTCTCTAGGTTGACAAGTCTGATTTTATACTCTCTCTCTCTTTTTCTTTGAACAAAACTCTCCGAGGTCTCTGAACCAATGATAACGATATTTCACGCACTGGTAGTGCTTGTGGTGGAGGAGGTTAAACGGTTATACTTTAGCTCCTGGTATGATTTCCATGGTAATGGGATTTTAAGAGAGACACATTATCATGCATTACGTAAGAACGGTTGGACCTATTCCCTCCATAATAGGTATTCTGATAGACTGGGAAACTCTCCGCCACGGGTTACGTTCATAAGTCCTAAATTACAGAAGTCCTAAAAAAAAACTTTCACAAGTCCTAAACTTTAGGACTTCTGCAATTTAGGCTGCAATTTAGGACTCGTGCAATTTAGGACTTCTGTAAAATCGAGAGAACTGCCTTCTTGTCTTTTAGGACTTCTGGAATTTAGGACTTGTGTAATTTAGGACTTCTGCAATTTAGGACTTATGCAAACAGAAAATTGGCTTCTCGTCTTTTAGGACTTCTGAAATTTAGGACTTGTGGTGCTACCCCTCCGCTACGTCATAACTTTCAGTTTGTTACAGTTGCCGTGGTTACGGGACTCAATTATTAAAACTTACATTTGCGCCTGATGTGGGAACAGTACGACCAAATTACTTCACACTTAGATTATACAATTATAAAAGGCTCAGCCATTAGGATGAGTGTTCCTATTGTGTCGGCCTCTAGTTTTGTTAAAGTGTTAAATTTATGTTTCTATTAATGTTTCATATGGGTGAGTGGTAACGCTCACTGCCTTGTAATCAAGCAGCCCAGGGTTCGATTTCCACGTTAAACTCTAGGTTCCATCCTTAGGACGCCATCTTCATGCGATGGAAGGCAATAGTAAATAACCATCGATTCACCTTGTCCTGGAATCTTCGGGTCAGGACATACCTCCAGGAAGAACACCTATCTTAATCATCTATTTCACTCACATTGGGCTCCAACGAGCAAAAGCTCACATCAAGGAGCAGTAAATATATACATATTACAAGAACGCACAATTGGAAGTCTGCTGTTTGAGGGAAAACAATATTATATGACGTAATACATTCTTCAGTTATGCTAATAAACAAATGGTAAAGTACCGTCCAGCGTTTGCTTGGAAATATAGTTACTTAACAGCAGAAAGAAGCAAAAGAGACACTCCACTTTAAAATACACTAATTCTGAATAGCAGTAACATCAAGGTTATTGATTACAAACTACAATAATTTAAAATTACAGTCTTTTACGGGAAGGTATAATGCAGTAATTTTCTTCACTGCAGATTCCAAGACTCAGACACAAAAGAAAAGAAGATAAAAAAATAGTGACATATACACTCTACACATATACACAATATACACTCTATTGTTCCCAATAATATAATTGCCTTTTTAACAGCCTCTCCAGGTGGATCCAGGGATGAAGGGATAAGGCGACGAGGTACCATCGAGGAGTGCGGAACCTACCTGGTTCGACGTATCTGAACATATCTCCGTCTTGCTGAAATCATTGTGTGGTAAAACGTAGGTTCCTCGTGACTGACCTCTTTCTTCCCTAGCGCTTTTTGCGTTAACATAGCACTGGGTACGTTTACCGGAATTTTGCAACTAGTAACATCACTGTGCACTTTGTTGGATGAGGTTTCTGGTACTCTAACTCAAACAAGTTCCAAACAAGTTTCACACTCTATCCAGCACTTCAGCCAGTTCCGTATGAGCAGAAATAATGCTTTACAATAAATAACTACTCATGAACACTCTTGATCTTTACTGATCGTCTTTCACTACGCCTGTTTTCCGCTGACTTATGTTTAAGTATTGAATTCAATTAAATATAATTATGGCCTTTTGGGAACTTTGGCTAGACCGGAATAGGGCAGGTAAAGCATGGATAAGGTATCGGCCATTATCTTACTTAAGGTACCATCTCATCATTCGCCCTGGTGATACTGAGGGGAAAACTCCAATCAGGATGGTTGGCGGCGAGATTTGCACGCACGTACATGTCCACTGCCGATTCGAAATCTGCGGCGTTACCGCTTGGATCACGGAGACATGTTACCAGGTGCGTAAATATGAAACCGGAATTTATGTACAGAAAAGACACAGTGATTGGATGACAATGCTAAGAACTATTTTATTCGAAGTATTGGCCATCACTAGCGATACATTTCTGCCATCGTTCCGTCAATGTGTGGATGCCAGACCAAAAAAACTGTGCCTCTTGTGCTGCAAACCAGTCATCAAGCCATATTCGTACATTTTCGTAAGATGTGAAGCGCTGGTCAGCAACTGCGTGTCCCATGGATGCAAATAAGTGAAAATCGGAAGGCGCCAAGTCTGGTGAGTAAGCCGCATGTGGAAGGATTTCCCAGTCAAACGTCGCAATCGTTTCCTTGACTGGTTTTGTTGTGCGGGAGGGTGCATTATCGTGAAGCAGAATCACTTTATGTTGTCTTTGGTCATATTCTGGTCGCTTTTCACGCAAAGCTTGATGCAAATCGATCATTTGTTGTCGGTAACGTTGGGTATTAACGGTTTCGCCAGGTTTCAGCAGTTCATAATAGATCACTCCCTTCTGATCCCACCAAACACAAAGCATTGTCTTCCGTCCATAGCGATTTGGTCTTGCAGTCGATGTCGCCGGTTCTACTGGAGTTACCCATAATCTTTTACGCTTAGGATTCTCGAAATAGATCCACTTTTCGTCACCAGTCACAATTCGATGGAAAAATTATTTCCTTTTTACCTGGCGAGCAGAATTTCGCAAGTGTTTTTTTCGGTTTTCCTGCTGTCGTTCAGTCAATGCATGTGGAACTCATTTACCCACCTTCTGAATCTTGCCCATGGCTTTTAAACTTATTGAAACAGCTTCTTGTGTCACGTTTAATTGATCCGCGAGTTGTTGCGTTTGAGCGTCATCCTCATCATCCAACAAAGCTTGCAATTTGCTGTCTGCAAACTTTTTCAGTGGTCTTCCACGTTCTTCGTTTCTCACGTCAAAATCGCCACTTTTAAATTTTGTAAACCACGCATAGCACTGTGACTTACCAAGAGCATGATCACCATAAGCTTCGACAAGCATGCGATGCGATTCTGCAGCAGTTTTCTTCAAATGGTAATGCCAAAAATCAATGCTGGCCGCACATCGTAGTTTGTAAGTACAAATTGCGCCATGTTCAACGCTATTAAACACTACACTATGACATGAGACTTGTCTGGTTGTGAGTTTCAAATCGTTATCAGCAGTCAAAACAAGTAAGTGGCGCCAAGGACGCAGTTTTACGGTGACCACAGTGACAGCTAACGCCGTCTATGCACAAATTCCGGTTTCATATTTACACACCTGGTATGTCATGTTTATATTATTATTATTCGTGGACTTGAGGATTCATAAATACAGACAACGAACTTTTCGAAACTATTTAATTTTATTGTCGATTTCGATATATTAATGTAAATCTGTATCTGTTTCAGGCTCCACAACCACATGACCCATGGGAAGGGGTGAGAGATGCACAACAAGAAGGTGCTGTGAGTCCACAAATAAACTTTATCACAAACAGATTCGAAGGAGAGGAGGACTGTCTGTTTCTGAATGTTTTCACTACAAAGGTACCGTAACAAATTTTAAAGTTTTTTTTGTTTCAAATCAAATGGTTAATGAGCTTACTTACTTAATGTTTGGCTACAGTCTTTGACCATAAGAACTCTTACGAAACAGGCCAAATGCCAACTCCGATGGTGGCTCGACCAACTAGCAGTCGGGAAATAGTTGGGGGAAGGTCGGCGTGATCCACAAGTGGCGTTTGGTCGTTGAGGAATTTTCCGGGCCGCCGTCGGTTCCCCGACTTGCCGGCATAGGGGCGTAACCCTTTCCCGTCAACATTGGCCTCACCTTCGTTGACCAAATGTCGACGTTGCCTGGCTTGCTGGGTACTAACATCAAGATTGAGATGGATAGACAGACATACTTACATTTAAGTATGATTGATGACTTGATTTAAAATGACCAGCATATTAAGATGTCTCCGAGTCACTTGTTTTTCCACTCTTGGACGTTTCCTTGCGAATAGCTTGAACAAAGTGAACATTATATTTAATAGATACAGATTGGAATTAATGAAATAAAGAGCAAACAAAGGACTTGAAGGGCTTCCAACTGTTAGTAGATAGGCTGAAAACAGTTCCTCCATCAAATAATTGGCAAAACCTTTTGGCTTTTTCAAGAAAATAAGATTGCTCCTGCCCGCTCACTTTTAAAGGGAGCCGAAGAAGGCGATATGGTGAAATCGTCAAGTTTAGATATGGATCTAGCTCTCTAGAAACATGAAGAATGTGATTACAAGAATTGTACTGCATTTTCTTCATATTAATGCTAATATGAACACTACCACACTTCAACCAAACAACTTGTAAAAATCAGTGTCAAAAAGTGGGTACAGCAGAAAAGGCAATGTATATACCTATACGTACAGTTTTTTTGAAGGTTTTCAACATCATGGAAGATATAGTACAGTGAATATACTATTAATGATTGCGATATGATCTCATTTTCCTTTATTGCTGATCATGGCAAAAAGGAAACACGAATAACATTTTATCTATTACTATCAAAATTACTGTTACTATCTCCTGCAAAACCTTGGAAAAGCACAACTCAAACAAGAAACATTGAAATCAGATAAAAGTTTACATGAAGCTTTTCAAAAGTCAGTAGACACCCAGCAACCTCTAAAAGTAATTATTTACTCTACCACAATGATACTTTTACCAGCTTAGAGAATGTAAACTGGATGATCATCAGAGATACCGAAAATAGTGATCGTTCCCTTAGTGAGAGACCAAGGCTTTGCAAATATTTATATTTTTAGAAACGTTGCAATCTCTTGAGGTAACAAGATGTTGCACATAAAATTTTATCCTATAACTGATATAGGCTCTAAAGGATCCTAAAGCAATTGATCGGAACAACCTTAACTTGATGTATTTTAAGATATTACTTGCAAATAATTATACAGTTCGTAAAGAAAAAGTAGTGACACTTCAATTGCATATGTGTGACTAATGACACCGATCACGAACGACGCTAGGCAAGTGTACGACCTCAGAAAGATTGATGAAGAACTCGAAATGATGATTCAAGGGTAGGAAAACTGATTAAGAAGCAGAAGCACGATAAAAAATCGTCGCTCCTCCATCGATATTGTAGAAATAAGACTTCGAAAAGAGAAAATCGCAAATTTAGCTGAACAACGTTAAGGAACCGAGGACTATGCTCCCGCCAACTCACATCTGCAATTCAAAATGACCTCTGCATTGAACTTCGCAACACCACAGCATTGTACTAATTGCGAGAAAAGAGTATTACGAAGGAAAAACCTCGTCGTAAGAAGCTCGTAAATGCTCACATGGCAGCAAGACGCGAATTTGTGAACCTGTATACGAACTGAACTCAAGATGACTCGAAAGAAGTATTTTTCTCCGATAATAATAATAATAATAAAATAATTGGAAATGATGCTGGTCTGAAGTTGTAGATACGGACGGCCAAAGAATTTCTAAATGCCACAAGCGAAGTGACACAGATATCCTGTGAGGGTGTAATGATATGGACTTACTTTACTGCTAAAGATGATGTCGGTAGGATGCAGGTATGTTAATTCCTGTCAATATTTGCAAATTCTAGACCGCAAGGTTGTACCAACAGCCAGAGACTACTTTTCCGAAGAAATGTGAGTTAGTTTATCTTCAAGAACGATTATTTAAAATGGCATAAGCAAAAGTCGTTAATAGCTGGTTCACCAACGTGACCCACCAATCTCACTGGATGTGAATCCAATTGAAACGTTTTGAGCCATTGTAATTAAAAGACTGTAGAATACATTTTCGTGAAGAAGGGAACCCGTTGAACAACTCACCAAGGTTTATTTACATGAAATCGAAGCTGATCTTTGGCATAACTTGCTACAAACATGCAAGGACGATTAGCTCCACTCACAAAAGCCTGACGGGGACATACAAAAATATTATTGATCTGTTTCGTACCTGGTGATGTTAACCTATCACGTATCGTATTCGTGCTTTCATACTGTTTAGTTTCTTCTTTATGTTTTACACTACCCTATGTTACAGGTGTATTATAAAAAGCCACAGACATGTCTTCTTCTATACATATAAATTCATTATACATAGTTATATTACGTGCAATTGTGGTCTGCCATACGTAGGATAGAATGCTATTTGTGATTCTACATTGTAATGGGATCATGCATTTATGTACAAATTCAGTTCACAAGATTATCAGTATTGTATCAATAGAAGATTAGACCTTTGTCTCAGATACACAAACTTGTCGAAGATCCCTTCTAATATTGTCCTTTTAACGTCGCCTCGGTCTTCTCAACGGTCTCTTTACCTCCGGTTTACCAACCACGATGTAATATAATCTTCGTTTTCTCCCCATCCGAACTACATGGCCAGCTCATCTTAGTCGTCCCGATTTCATTATTCTTACAACATCGGGTGAGTCGTAAAATCCATGAAGTTCTTCGTTTTACAGTCTCCTCCATTCCCCAGTCGCTTCGTCCCGTTTCGGCCCGTATATCTTTCTCAAAACTATATTTAAATACTCGTAATTTATGTTCATCTGCTAGCGTCGTACTCCAACTTTCGCAACCGTAAAGTATTACCGGCAGAATAACCGTTCTGTATATTTTCAACTTCAACTTTCTTTATATTAATCGCGAGGTTAGAAGTTTCTGAACTGAGTAGAGACCTGCGTTTTCCGATGCTAACCGACTTTTTATATCTTCCGTGACCTCGTTTTTGCTTGTTACATATGCGCATGTTCATGGATTCTTCTCGGGTGAAATCTGTGTTCGTATTGAAGGGGGAAGTCAGGAAATTTTGCCCCTTCTTAAGCTATCTTCCCCATCTCTTCCTCCTACAGCTATTCTCAGCCAAGGAAAATTAAAAATCTAAAATTCTCTTTGTAGAATCCAACTGTTTATAATTACTTCGTGCACCACAAAGTCACATTCTTAGTTCCTATGACGTTATTCAATTCGAATTTTTCAGAAAACATTCGCAAAGAGTGAAATAATGATACATTATTTGCAGCCAGAGTGTCTAAATCCTCCTTTATACAGTCAGATGTACAGTTTTTTTTTATTATCAATAACTCATAAATGTGTCCTTTTTAGATTAACAAATTTTGACTTGGGTTAATCCTGTAGACAGGCTTTACAACAAATGACAATATTTTCTGACATCGTTCCCTAGAATGCAGTATTCCCCATCGATTGGCACTTATTTGAAGGTCATACGATGAAAATTACTATTTTTCGAACGAAATATATAATCAAAAAGGGTATGCGGCGTTAGACCAACACTTCGTACGACCAACAGCCTCTCAAGCAGCAAGAACCGGCGTACGACCAACATCCCAGGGCAAAAACCTGGGTTGGTCGAACGCCGTGTTGGTCCAACGCCGGTTCTACAAAGTGTTGGTTTCATGCCGGTGTTGGTCCAACGCAGGTACCTAAAAATAATTTAAGATTATATTTTTTATTATGTTTTTAGGTTTTATATATCTAGGGCGTTGTCAATTCTATTGTTGGTCCAATGCCGTGTTGGTCCAACGCCCTGTTGGTTCAACGCCATGTTGGTTCAACGCCGTGTTGGTCCAACGCCGTGTTGGTCCAACGCCGTGTTGGTCCAACGCCGTACTGGTCCTACGCATTTAACCCATCAAAAATGTAGTGAGTGATCCGCCATATTTGATTCCAATATAGCGGCCAAACCCGTCACCGGATATTTCAGGACTTTTAGTATCTTATTACATACACTTTTTCAAACATATCTGCCAAGACTCAGCTTATTTTGATTTTTTTCTCAGCTAATATCTTTTTGTGTCTAAGATGACTGGACAATTGTGTACGGTAAAGGAAGAACAGTCTTCTGAATTGAATGAATGACGTACGCACACGATGCGTTTTGTTGTTTGTAGGTGAATAATGGTTCCAATGACACTACTAGGATGACGGTGTGAGAAATTGGAAATGTATTTTTTATTGCCTGAATTGAATTTTATGATTCCGTGACAAAAGATCGAATGTAAAAAGAGCGAACGTCAAAAGAGCGACCCCAGAAAAGCGAATACAAATAGGGCGAATGACAAAAAGGGCGACCTACTAAAATAGCGAATGACAAAAAGAGCGACTACCAAAAGAGCGACTACCAAAAGAGCGAATGACAAAAAGGTCGAATAAGAAAAAGGTCGAATAAGAAAAAGGGCGAATGACAAAAAGAGCGAATCACAAAAAGGTCGAATCACAAAAAGGGCGAATGACCAAAAGGTCTAATCAGAAAAAGGGCGAATGACAAAAAGGTCGAATCGCAAAAAGGTTGAATAAAAAAAAGAGCGAATGATAAAGAAGTCGAATCAGAAGAAGGTCGAATGACAAAAGGGTCGAATCACAAGAAGGTCGAATGACAAAAATGTTGAATCACAAAAGGTCGAATGACAATAAGAGCGAATGACATATTTTGGTCATATGATGACTTGTTCAAGCCAGTAGGTAATCAAAAACTTCAATTTTGCTTCGGTACGATCCTTTTACACGTTAATTAGAATCTTTTGGTTAAATCACACGCGGCTGATTCCATTTTATGTAAGTACACGGCTACTTTCTTGTAGAAAATGCTTTATTTCGCAAGAGTTGCGTTCATCAGCCGTTCACATCAGCCGGCAGGTATCTTAATAGAGAGAGTCCTGGATTTGTGTAGGATAAGTTATAACTACTACTACAATTGTGCTTTTTCTAACATGACATGGTTAAGCCACCCATTTCTAATATTCAGACATTCGTTTCGTTTTGTGTTGTAATTAACTACGGTGAGTAGTTTTCACTTTATCAGAGTATGCTCGGTAACGAGTATAAGGATTAGTTATCACCAATGAATATACTTGAAAAACCAATAAAATTTAAGGAAGCTTCCAATAATACTAAAACCTAAATGTAGTTTAATTTAACGCCGGCCAATAATCAATAATGTTAGAATATTTTTATTGTTTATTTTCCATTTGAGCTCGAATAATATCCATTGTTTGGTAATTTAGATATTTTGCTTACATAATTGGACAGCGTTATGCATCACTAGACCAAGCGCCAAAAATTTGTTTAGAAAAAATCAGTCTACAGTTCATGAACACTTACTTAACCTTTATGAATATTTCTTGGCAACCGTTGCCAATACATTGATAGCGATTTTTAAAAATAGTTCAGATTATTTCCCAACAGAAAACGCCATATAGAAAAAAAATGTCGCTTGGTCTAGTAATGCATAACGCTGTCCAATTATTTAACCATGCTTCATTTTATTGAAATCTTAAACAATGGAGAATATAGTAGGTTTCTGACGTCCCGAACGTCTATATTTTAGACAATAGGCATATTTAATGAATACGAAGTTTCCTATATTAGAGTTGCACTACATAGTAATAGCAGCTAAGTCAACAGAAAAGACCATTTACATTACATAGCAGTGCATAGGAAATTTAATTATTTATTAAATACTGTATTTCTTCCTGAAGGATAATGTAAAGCAGCGATCTCCAACAAAAGATTGCAGCACTATCTCCGTATATGTCTAATGCAGTTTTATGGTTGAACGAAATTTCATTGCTGCTACTACAAATTCAAGCCTAGAGAGTTCAAACTTTCAGGGAAGGAAGTTCATAGCCAATTCAAGGGCATAATCGATGTAGATTTCCAATTTCCTTTTTTGTTCATTGTTGAAAAAGCTTCATTGTTATAGGTTTCGATATTCACGACAACAATGAAGCGATTTCAACAATGAAGAAAAACGAAAATAAAAACCGGCATCGATCATTCTTTTGAATTGGTTATAAACTTTCTTCCCTGAAAGTTTGAACTCTCTAGGCTTGAATTTGTAGTAGCGGCAATGAATTTTCGTGTAAGAATGAAAATACATTAGACATATACTGAGTGCTTTCATCTTTTGTTGAAGATCGTTGCTTTACATTAAACTTAATAACTCGTATTTTCTTGTTTTTAACTAGTTTAACACATTGTTTATGTAGAGAAGACTCTGAATGATAGAAATTATCTATTCGTTTTGTTGCGATAGCACATGCAACGATAGTCGTGAAGAAATTCAGTTTTAAAACTAGTTTCTTGTGTCTTCTATTTATGTAAATAACTAATTCGAAATAGTAGTAACTTTGATATATGTAATGTAACTAATGATCTTTTAAACAAATGTTAAATAAAACTTCACGGTGGGGAAAATATGAAACTAAATAAATGTACTTTATTCTCGTAATTAATGAATTTTAATTTATCCTTTTGAACTTCGGTAAGAGTATTTATAAATGTAGCAATCTTGTGTTTCGTTTTCTATATAATTTTTCCGGTCGTCACCACCTGACACAAAATCCACCCGAGAGGGAAATACCGTAATTTTTAACAGATTGAAAACAAACTTGGCACAATAATTGGTTGTCTTAATATCTTGGATGGGTTCATGATCGGAAGAAAAGTTTTAAAATGGTAGCAGTTTGAACTTTTAATAAATTCCTCAATTTTGAACCGATCGGAACAAAACTTGGTACAAAAATTGGTATTTATTATAATTTAGTTATGTCTGAAAATCAGCCGTTTGAAATTTTAAATGTATCTTCTCGCGCGGCCCTGTGCTAAAAGGTGTATTTCTTTGTAGAAAAGAACGAAGGAAGGGTTCCTAAAGAAGAACTAGGAGCTTCCATATCTGAAGACAAAATTATTAAAATTTAAGAATCTTTAGTTTTATGATGGAGATTATAGTTTCAAAATTATATCTATGTATTATTCAACTCTCTATTAATAGTCAATAATAATAATAATAATAGAGTTTACCATGCAAGGTATATGCATATATTTTAATTGTTGTAAGCTTGTGGGGTCGGTATCGTAAATGAAAGGCCCGGACAAAAGGGCGAGGACAGAAAGGCCCGAGACAAAACGACCCTGCGTCAAAAGATCATTCACTCTTTTTGTGATTTTACCTTTTTTGAGTTTCGCTCTTTTTGCCATTCGCTCTTTTTGTCATTCGACCTTTTTGTGATTCGCTCTTTTTGTGATTCGCCCTTTTTGTCATTCGCTCTTTTGGCACTCGCCCTTTTGGTAGGCGCTCTTCTTGTCATTAGCTCTTTTGGCATTCACCCTTTGGTAGTCGCTCTTTTTGTCATTCGATCTTTTCCCATTCGCCCTTTTGGTAGTCGCTCTTTTTGTCATTCGCTCTTTTAGTAGGTCGCACTTTTTGTCATTTGCTCGTTTTGTCATTCGCCATATTTGAGTTGCTTTTCTGGAGTCGCTCTTTTTACATTCGATCTTGTGTCGTGCTCTTGGCATTGAGGCCTATGGGTTAGCCCGGATTAATGGTAATGTCGGATGAATGATGATGATGAAAGAATGGGTCGAATGACGAAAGTGGGAGGAAACGGGAGAACTCCGAGAAAACTCACGCACAAGGTGTTTGTCCACCATAAAGCCCACACAGCAGGAGCCGGGATCGAACCAGGGACCTCACGCAACAGAAATGAGCGCTCTACCACTGAGTCACTATGTGTTGTTTTATTTGTTTTGGACTCCTGTACTGGAAAAAGTACTGCGTTAATTCAACTCTTGGCGATACATGAAAAGCTAGGCCTACTTATTATTTGTTTCTTAAGTTGAAATGAAGATAATAATGCCGTTTCCCCCCCTCCTTCTACATTTTCCTCAATTCGAACACTGGGTGAAATATTCCGGAGGTAAACTAGTCCCTCATTCGGATCTCCGGGCAGGGACTATTTCAGGAGATTCCAAGAACAGGATTAACCCGAAATATATGAGACACAAAATTGTCATATTTTGCACAAGGATACATTAAAGTCCAAGTTTTCTTTGTATAAAATATGACAGTTTTGTGGCGCATATTTTTCAGGTTAAAAGATTACCCCCGAACTATTTTATTCGCCAGTGGCACTTATATTCCTTGGCTTCTGGACTCCTTATATGTCATTACCGTTGTGTTGTGTGAATAATACAATATTTTCTTTGAATGGCTTTAGTACCTATATTCCATGAATTTCTCTAACGGGAAAGGTACTGATTTGAGACCAACACGCAGACAAGTTTGAGGAATATACCAAAAACACTTATATTATACAAGTGTATCCATACGTCGTTACTGTTTTCCTATTCTGAACAGTACAGTCACAACTAGTGAGGTATTTAGTGTGATTGCTGATTGGGACAGCGGTCTAATAACAAACTGTGACGTCACTACAGATTATTTAGATTTGGCATTCTATCTTCAGTAGAATAGATAGACCATCTTACATTATATCTTCAATGAACATAAGGGGAAGAATGGTGTCAACTTTCTGATTTTTATTCCGTAGCACTACGTCACAACGAAGTAATTAATATGTACAGCTTTTGTTTCTCGTTTTTTATAATGTGTTTTTGTTTTAAAGGCCCCAGAAGAAAAAGAGCCGAAACATGCTGTTATGGTTTGGATTCATGGAGGAGCGTTCATTATTGGTTCTGGAAGTTCTACATTTTATGGACCAGAACATTTTATGGAACATGATGTGGTAGTAGTCACCATTAACTACCGACTTGGGATTTTAGGTAAACCCAAAATAACTTTCATGCTTTCATTATAAACATTTAAAACGAAGAGGTTTATCTTTAGATTTTATTTCTATGAATTTCCCTTATAGTGCACCAGATAGTTGAAAGGATTGTGCCTTTAATGTTGGTATAGGGTCCTTTCAGTTTGGGCCTGTAAAAAATTTGGCGGCCATTTTTTAAAATGGCTTCAAATCGTATTTATGATTCCTTGCAATTTTTCAGAATCGTGCACATTTTAATGATTGCATATTGTGAATCTCTTTTGTTAATATTGTCAAAATGTACTAGAATATTCCATGCAGTTCATTTGAGTTAATACCGAAACATCTTTCGATAAAATAACGTATAAAAACATTTAAATCTTAGCATTATCGAAATCTGAACGAGGATAAATAGAACAATACTTTTTAGTTGAGTCAAAATAGATTTTGTTTTGTTGGAATTAATTCAAACAAAGACATTCCTTGGTTCTAGCTCATGTACTTACTCCCAAGTTTAGCATACTAAAAATTTGCATTCTGATCTTCGCGTCACCGGCAGCCACATTGGAAAATGACATCCATCCGACGTCTTGAAGATAGTTTTTCGGAATTACGCGAAAATTGTTTAAGATGTGGAAAAATGCACAGGACATAAATTAATGAACACAAAATTTTTACACAATTTCGGTTCTCTTCATTTTTATACGACCCATTGTTGGCTAGAACATGAATGTCTTTGTAAATATCGCAATTTAAAATGTTCTTCTTTTTGGGTCTTGTTTTGTCGTGAACAACAATTGTTTCGGCAATAGTTCGGTCTATGACTGATTTTTGAATGTATACTGCACATTTTCATCAAGATGTAACCTGAAAAGCATATTTGCGGGGGGTGGAGGGGTAAATGCTTAGGGGAGAGGAGTAATAATTTGCGATCCTTTTATCACTCGCTCTTCTTGCTTCACAGCAGGCTTCCTCTTATAGATGGAATGCCCCGAATAAACATTACAAAAAAGATATTTGAAACAAGACTGTCCATTGCATGTTGAGCAATACGTTGGAGAGAGAGTGAGTACTGGTTGGTGATATGAAAGTGGGAGAAACATCGAGATAAAGACGTAATCTTCAAAGATCTGCAGTTTACCGCAAAAATTATGACTGATATTCAACGTTTCGCTACCTTATACGCGTGTAAGATATATTCCTAGTCTATCGCAACTGTTTGAGTCGAAATAAAATAGTGAAGCAAGTGATTATACACACAATAAAAGATAATGCAAATTCCAACTGAACAATTGAATTGCACTGAGCGAGTGTCGGCCAATTGAATAAGATGTCTTAAAAACATTTAAAGATATTTATAACGCTCTAAGGTACGAATACAATCTGATAAGTCGATATTGAAACTTGTTTGTGTTAATGAAGTTATTATTACTAAAAATATTCTTTATATCTCAAAGAATAAATGGCCTTGACTCTCGTTGTTAAAATCTCATGAATGAAAACGAATACAAGGAAAGGTGTACGCTGTAGCACATCACCATTATGTTCCTTAGCTTTCAGAACAGTTATTTACATCTACAAAGAACGTCTTTGTTTATTACAGATTTATTGCGTTACGATATCGTCATTCGTTACTCCACTACGCAAACATAAGCGTAAAATACAAAACACAATTAAAATACGTAATATAAAACGCAGGAAAATAAACATATTATGAGATAAAGATATACTCAAGAAGTTATGTACTTCAAGGTGTGACTTCTCCTTACAAGTACGATTGATTATGAAAGGATATGATGTGTATCGTATACTAAGGTGTACGTCAATCAATGCTCCTCAGTTTACTAAGCTTCTGACGTTAAAAATTCTCAGAAAGATAGGTATAAATAATCTAGTCGTTCTTGAAGGACCTAAAATTAAGTATTATAAAGAATAATAAAACCCTAATAAAGAAATAGTTAATTTAATGGAAAGTACAAAACTTCTTTAGACCATAAATATATTAAACTGTTCGAATGCCAATTGATACTATGACAGACTGTAATGCAGAGAAATTACGCAAAGCAGCTTTATAGCGCAAAATGAGTTGGTACATATCAGTCTCGTTATTTGTTGACTGTGCCTATATTGTACGATGAAGAATAACGCGAGATGCACAGAAAACGTTGTTTCAACCGTTTTCGCCAAATAGATAGCAAGATATTGAACTTTGAAAAGTCAAGAAAATCGGAAACTTCCCTTGTGAGTGAGTTTTGAGCATTAGAAACTTGAAACAACATTTTTGTCTAAAGTGTGGATTTTCTTACGGAATTCTTAGTAATGCACTACGAAGAGATTTATCTCTAAATATCAGTGCGTTATAACCATTTTTAGAGGAATCAGGAGTTGTCACCCGCCACTACTTGCATGAAATAGTATATTACATGTTCATCGCTCTGAAATATTCCTGCCTGAAGAAGGCCAAAATGGAGAGAACTTGATTATGTAAAACTTTGTGTTCTTTAATTATGTCATGTCCATTTTTGTTATATTGAACCATTTTCGCAAAAAAGTTTTCAATTCGTTTTTCTGTTAAGGGTTGAATTTACAACTTTAAAACCGGCGATAACTTTCTAACTGTTCGTTCTAGGTGAAAAAGGGTAATGGTAACTCAGAAAGAAAAAAATATGATCCTCCACTTTGTACTCTTGCAGAATTTTTGTACGGACCACCGTTTAAGAGGGTAATGCAAAAAAAAAAGTTTTTTTTGTGCGATTTTTTCAAAATGGCGGCCGGTTCCGGAAAAGTCTGAGATTGCCCAGTATTTTGAAATCTTTAGGAGAATGTGTACTATCCCTGCTGTAAGTCTCATGAGTATAAAAACCCCTTCGGGGTAAAGGGAATAGTGACGCATTAATTCTACTCACAGAACAAGTGATATCCATTTTGCGAGTTACTTTTTTGTGTGACTGATGGAAGTGTTTCCTTTGTAATAAAATTAAGAGATTTAGGATAGTTCCGCCATAGTGACACAAAGAAAGTAACTCGCAAAATAGATATAACTTGTTTTGTGAGTAGAATTCTTGCGTCACTCTTCTCTTTACCCCGAAGAGGGTTTTGTACCTGATATGACTTATTTTGTAAGGCTACCTATTAAAAAAGTGCACAGACTTCATACAAAAGATCGATTTTGGGCCCTATCTCAAAAACTACAACTCCTATAAGAAAATAAGCTTCGATTTACCCCAACCGCAATGGACCCCCCCAAACACCCGGTACTACCCATTTGCGGCTAAACCAAAAGGATAGACAAAATGACAGACAAACTTTACTATCATTTGTGAAAATTCTGTGATTCAGCTAAAAATAATTGCAACTTTTGAACCCCGCAAGTTTAGGTTGCCTATTTGGTTTGGGGTTAGTGCTATCATCGGAAATGTGAAATTTTGAATTTCTTTTCGCACCCTAGGGGTTTCAGGTAGGTCCTACCGATACATTTTTTTTCTGTCTTAATAGGGGAAAGATCTTTCAAATGGTAATTCAAGCATCAAAACCGGGCTTATAGTTCGCTAGATCCGAAACCAACTGTATACATAGAGTGCCGCTAACAGTGTCCTTTGCCAGCGTCACTCAAAATATTGCTGTTCTTCGTGATGCTTCTGTCATTAAAGGCACAATTCTGCCAAATATTTCACGTATCTGCTACAGTATTACACATGAATTAGATAGAGGAAATGGTGCCCCCATTTCCTTTTTCTAGTGTATCTCAAACAAAAATAGCATTTGCAACGTAAAACTTCGGCAAAACATACACTAATATGATTTTCTATTATACTACACTGTATTTTAAACGATACCAAAAGTTAACACAGTAAAAGAAAAAAAAAAGTGATGAGTGGGGGTAATAGAATAATGCGGTACCTATGGCATCTTAGGATCTAAAATTCAATTAAAAATGAGCCTTGATTCTTCAGAAAAAGGCCCATCTCAAAACAAACACACTACGACGCCTTCAACCGATTTTTAAACCCCGAAGAAAGGTTCTAAACCTAATTCTCCAAAAAACAAACTCACAACTTGATTGTCAGTAACTTACGTCAGCAGCGGATTTCTACACAGAAAGCACCAGTTTTTGCTTACACGACAGTTGGGTTTCTTTTTATAGATTTCTGTCAGGTTTTACCCTTTGTTTGCGATAAACTCCCTTTAAGAAGCACATTACCAGCAAGCGTGGGTGCTCATATTTCAAACCTAGCCATATTAAAAACCAACAGTACATAACCTAAACACCTTACTGCCTATTTTTTAAACAGGCAAACGAAAATATTATGCACACCTCTAGACAGAGCTCTAATCGTAACTGTTACATATATAAAACTATATTGTGTAAGAATACGTAAAAACATACCTTAGAAAGTTTTCACAATGACTAAAACACAAATGTTGATTAACTGGCTGCTGTAATCACTTACTAACGCCAGTCTCCACAGCGCAAACCGAGAAAAAAAAGAAGCTTTGTTTGACACTATTCACGAGCGAAGACAACCTTCTCGTGCGACTTAACTACAACGCAGTCCAAAGAGGAAATAAAATGTGGCAACAGCGTGCATGGCGTTCGGTTAGGTGACCAATGTAGTGGTTCTCCCTTCTTGTTGGAAGGCGGGCAAAACAGAAGACAGACTCTCATTACCGGTACAACGTAGTAGCACCAGCTGTTACATGTTATACCAGCGTAGAAAGACAAATAGTTTCTGAGAAACCACAGGGGCTCGAGTTACCCGCAGGGATTCAAGATACCACCTTTTCCTCTACATCATGAGCACATTTATTATGCGTGTGCTATCTAGTCATATAGTATAACAAGCGTTCAATAAATAAACTACAGGGTGTGGGATAAATACCTACGTACTTTTGAACAATTATGGGGAAAAAATAAACATGAAAACATTGAAGCACTAACTTAATTAACCAGAAATGAATGCCATTTTATGACACACACTCATTCTTTGAATAGTATCTCTGTTCCACTAAATTTGCACGTGTGAAAATGACACAATTTGACCTACCTTCACATTATTGCAAACACTATAGCTACGAGTTTAGACACTCAGGTCGTCAACAGAACTACAGAATAGTGGAAGCCATCTTTCTAGGAACATTCCCGGAGTCTTTTGACAAACTTGAACGTGCTTTGCGTTTCACTTCTCAAAAAATAACAAGAATCTAAGTGTTGATGATGTCCTTCAACACTATTGCGCAAGGTTTGTGGAGAAAATATACTAACCTTTAAATAACTCCCAGGAAATAGTTACAAACAAAGAAGGGATCGAGCAAGTCAATGGAGATCACCATCTCCAGAAATGACACGCTCAGGGAACAACTTCTACAGGATGGATATTGAAACTCATACCAAATGGAACTGTACACCGTTTGTCTGGAAAGGACGGTAGGGGACACACTGTAAAGTATACATTGAGTTGTACCCATAAGCAATGTCACACTGTACATAGATTGTCATACTATACAGTTTGAACACTCAGTACCTGTGACTCGTGACTGCGGTTTTCGATGTACGGTATCAAAGTATAACTAACAATTTGTAAATAGACGAAATTCTGTGATTTGAAACGCGAAATTTAAGAGTAATCATGGAATTATTCAATGAGTGAGTATATAATTCACTCCTAGTTACTTCCCCAGCAACACACACACAGTTGGGCCGTAATTGTCAAAATGTTGGGCCGGTTCTCATAATTTTACATTTATTGAATTTAAACATAAATAACATTTAAAATTTATGTTGATCATATCAGGTAAATATATGTTAAAGCATACATAAACACAGAACATATACATAACCCGGATTTATTCTGCGCTATGTTTTTCGCAAAATTCGAAAGATAGTTGAATTTTGAGAAAGAACTTCATGCAGTTTTAGTATACATGCTAATGTATCTATTCTATTATTCTGATGAATCAGTAAGTGATTTATGACCCCGTATGGGAATTACTGTGAATGCGAGATCATGAGGCTTGATGTTTCTTTCCTCTTATTTGTTCAAATTGCCAGGGGGCCGTGAGGGCGTAACTCTTGCACCGAATACTTTGGCAAAAATGTAACACAGTGAATCAGTTGAACACAAAGATGTGAAGAGAAAATCAAGGAAATATCTTCTACGTATCAGGTCATACTACATCTGGTGCTAATTCTTTCTGTTAATAACTTATTAGAATAAAGTCGTCGAATTCTGCGCGGCGTTTACTACTGCGCATTGCAGTTTTCCTATGCTTAGCGACACGCTAGTGCTACCACGATGCGACAGTTGCTAGACAAATTCTGAAAGAGGGAAGCGAGTGTATCTTCCAGCTGCCTAATTACTGAAGATTTCTGTTGTATTTTTTTATTATTCGGTCCCGAAGGGAATTAGAGGAAGCTGACATACTTTGTTTAAGGAACGTTATATCGTGTTATGTTTCACTATATTTGTGTTCTTGTGAGATATGCAGCTCGGTATTGTTTTGTCGAAATGAATATTACTTTTTCAGTGCAGTAGTTTTTGGTAAGTTGTCTAAGTGGTTTAATTCTGCGCGCTGCGCAGAATTGTACCTCATATAGGCTTATGGTTATTTGTAGAGCAGCTTATTTGAATCTTCTCATTCCAAATAAAGAAAAAAGAGAGAACTACTACAACCCAAGTAGCATACAAACGTGTTTTGAACGCTGATTTTAGGTTTATTTCGTTAATTAACTGATATCGGTTGAAAAAAAAAAAGCACGTTTAATTTTAAATCATATTTCAACAAAAGACTTGATACTCTTGAAAAGGTGATTCAACGGTAAATTTCAACTATGACATAGCTTTCGTTTCATGTGATTCTTTTTAATTTAATGGAATAAAATTTGTAATTAAAAGCTAATTGAATGCCATTAACTACTATTTTGTGTCCTCTTTCGCATGTTGAGAACACGTAGAATTTCAATCTATATTCCAACGAAAATTTGATTTCGTTGATAGGACGTTAATATGACGTGTCTTTAACTATTATTTTGAACTGTGCCCTAGATTATCTTTCCAAGTTAATTGGATAAGAATGTTGTTAAAAGGGAATTGAATAAAATTAACTACGTTTCTCATGTTCTTCATTTACATGTTGAAAACAGATTGCATTTTAAACTATATTTCAACGAACAGTTAATTTTGTTAATAGGGCGTTATTGTGAAGTGTTTTCAACTATGACATAGATTTCGCTTTATATGTGTTTTCTAAGGCTACAAATTACACTTATTGGGAAATACAAATTTAATAGAGCAGTGATTGTCAAAGTGTTAAAGAAGGAAAATTCAGATAACGAAGAAAGAATGAAAGTATTCTTTATTCTTTATCCTACATGATGGTGAGATGACCGTTCTGGATTTGTGGCGAAGCGTTCTAGACTGCCTGTTACTACAGATACCGTAAAATAGTAGTGACTTCCAAGGTGGATCTGTGGATGAGGTAATAAATAAACCGACGAGCTACCAACGACGAGTGCGGAACGTTCCAGCTTCGAACCCCACATTGCCGCTTGGGTAATTTACTGTTGGAAAATTAATACTGCATATCATGATGAAAGCAACGGACAAAACGTAGCCAAATGTGTATACCAATAGACAGCAACCATGCTCTATTTCGGCCAACTGAACCTTTTCGTCATCGTCCGCTTCTTGATTTGAACTAGTTACTTTTTAACCAATGTTTAAAGTCGAATAAACTGCTGACCAGGCGGACATTACGGTAAATTTACAATGTCAAAATAGCGTTTCGGTACTAATGTCCAATCCACGTATATGCAATGTATGTGTGCTACCGAAAAAAATGTAGTTATACAGCTACTGTTAACAATTATGTTTAAGGAAGATTTTTTGTAAGATGTTTATAAAAATACAAGAAAAGTTCCGTTTTTGGGAAAAACTTTGCTTTTACAAGATTTTTTTGTATCGTATGATTGAAAAATATAAGAGACATACCAATAGGACGTTTATTTGTATATTATGTTTAAAAATACAAGAGCAAAAAAAAAAAAAAACTTTTCGGCCACGATGTTTAATAACATAACGAAATATGAGAAAAAGAAAAGCTTTTTTACATTCTTTTCTTCAGTTCACAATGGTTCGTGGTGTCCTCCAGTCTTGCAATATGAACTCATTGTCCCGACGTCACAGAATGACGAAATTTCTCACGGTGACGTATGTCGGCTGACAATACAATATTCAATTGTTACTTCATACAGTTCTATATATTTATATATTTTAAAAGCATATTTTAATATTTTTAATATGGACTTCTGTATCGTAAAATAAATACTAGTCAGCAACGATATTGGGTTTGGCTGGCTGTAGAACACTTTAGGATTTGGGTCACATAATATTAGGTTGAGAAAAAGTATCCGAACACTGAAATAACTTTAAAAAATAATAAAAAACTTTTTAAAAACATACTTTTCTTAAACAATTCGTACTAAAAAGTAATTTTGGTTATGTGTGACTGAAAAGAAACCATAAGGCGCGCCAATTGAAAAAAATATAAAATGACTGTATATGAAACCGTGCCTCATGCTTTTCTTCTTGGTCATGCATGAACAAAATTATGTTTTACATTTTAGTACGCTGTACATAAAGTATGTATGGATAAAATATTGTTACGAACTTTAGGAAATTTATCTCATTTGAAGCGCAATATTGGGTAATACTGATTGAGTAATACTGCGCAGATGTAAAATTTTGGTTTTTCATTTACCATAAATTTTTGTGAATATTTTCCAGTTCAAATATAAAGTCAATTAATGTCTTAAATAGTATACAATTGCTGTGAGGCGAATGCTTTCGTTTCAGAATCAATAAAACAAGATGGCTAGAATTCGACCACCCTCTACATTATAATTATTATAAAATTTCTAAGTGCTAAAATCTTGCTAAAGAATATTCGAAAATGTTAAACTTTTTTTTTTTTGCAAAATTATTAACATTTTTAATTTCTAAGTTAAATTCGCATTAATTACATATTTTTAACATTTCGTGTAAATTATAACTTTAGATCCAAGCTCATCATAGTAATATTTCTGTTTAACATAAAACGGTTCATGAACTTTGTGAATAACTGATTAAACGCAGCATTAACAGATGCAGGCACAAATAAATGTTAACAATATAGTCTAGTATGGAAGCACGAGTAGACTGTACTTATCTTTACATGTGGAATATTAAAACTTATCAATATGGAGTATTCTTTCTCTCTCCTCAATTCAAATGCAAATGGCTTTTAAGGACATTGAACAGTTAACGGCTGACAAGGATGGGCGGCGTGACGATTGGAGATTGTCGCGATAAGGAGACAATCCTGATCAAAATATGGACGCACAAGATGTAGTCTTGTGTGGTCTTATTATAGGATTTCTACCGCTTGGAAACAGAGACAAAAATCATACGTTTGGCAACACCTTCTGTAAACAATACCGTAATCGGTGTGAAACAAGAGAAGGTAGCAAAGGCTACGAAATTACTCCATATGATAGCGTTATTTTAACAATTTGACATGATTTGGTTAGATTAAATTCTTCAGGTCTAACATGCCTTTTCTCTTTTACTTCTTTCATTAGGATTCTTGAGCACAGAGGATGAGGTTTGTCCTGGTAACAATGGGCTCAAAGACCAAGTTTTTGCTCTTAAGTGGGTAAAACAGAATATATCTGCCTTTGGAGGCGATCCAGATAATGTCACTATCTTCGGAGAAAGTGCTGGAGCGAAAAGTGTACACTTCCACATACTTTCCCCAATGTCCAAAGGTAAGACGTAACACTACTGGTATTAGTAGCGATAAGCACATATTTAGTATAACGACGTTGATAGAAATTCAATACAGCAGTGGTTTTCAACCGTTGGTCCGCGAAACTATTATACCAGTTCATAGTAAAAGAATACATTTAATTATGTAACACTTATCTTAAAGATTTCGACAGTTCAAAATTGCGATTTTATTTATTTCCTTCCCAAAGCAAATAGAATCTGAAGACGTGTTGGCATCTTTTAAACGTCAAATTAACCTCTAACTTATTGGGATCTTCAAGGTGCTTGAAAGATTTCCCCTATAGTTTACCAGTCCGTGAGCATGAAAAGGTTGAAATACGCTGCAATGTAGAATATTCCCGTTGTGATTTTAGCGAAAAGGTAATCTTGTTGAAGTTTAATTACAAGAAAATTATGTCTTAAGTGTCGCAACGAATTTTAGGTTCATCACTACAGAGTTACCATTTCCAGAGAACCATCTCAAGAGCGCCAACCCCCTGCTTCAATCTTTACTACTACTGCCGTTATGTGTCCAAAGTCCGCTATTAATTGAATATTGTCTTGTATAATCATACTCCTTGCACAAAATGGTAGAAAAGTGACTGAATAATAACAGGAGCTCGTGGAGGGCTGTTAGCGGTCTTGAGACAGTTCTCCGTAAGTGGAAACTAAAGAGTGAAAAGTGATAAATTACTTTCGTGAAACAGGCCCCAGAAGCATCACAGTACCTATTTAAATTGCTCTGACATGCAAACCTGTAAGTGTTAAAAATTCTAGTTGAGGTAAACGTGAACGTTAAACTTCCCACTTTTTTTTCACCTGCTGCTTGCGAAATGCGCGAGACGAAAAAAAAAAAATAGAACCAGAGTGTCTTCATATTCCGTGCACATTATTTACAAAGAAAGTGCTCAAAGTGAGCTCAAATGGTAAAGCGCTTGAGTGACTGCGCACTACACTATTTTTCAATTTTGTTTGTCTGTTAAAATCAGCTTTGTTTCTGTTTGTATTTTTTGAAGTTTATATTCATTTCTCATACAGTTTCAAGTGTCAAATTGAGTACAATTATATTAATACTAATTAGCATTAATTTATAAAAATATAGTGAAAAGGTTTGCAGAAATAATCAGGCTAAATGTAACACATTTTCTTGCATGAGGAGTGATTTTCATGGAAGCTTGCGTTGCTTGCAATTTGGGTGAATAGCCAATTGAAATACGTGTTACACGTAGAACACGTGATAGGGAGACTTAAAACACGTGTTTCAATTGACTACTCACCCAAATCGCAAACAACGCAAGCTTTCAAGAAAATCAGCCATGATTAAGAAAAAAAGTGGTACGATGCATTCTAACAGTATTGTATAGAATATTATGCATTGGAAATAAATTCATGGGCCTGAAAAAGGAACGCAAGCAATAATTAATTAATAATATTGTAAGATAACAAAGCTCACATAACATTCCGAAAAGAAAAGTACACTAATAGTAATGATTATTGAGTGGTTCTTCTCTCTTTTGAGAGGTGATAGTGATTTAAGTCTTGACTACAGGTAGCAAAGTGATGTTAAACCGAAGTGATGAAGTCGACTGAAATGATTTTGCAGCCATGAATGACATAATTCATTCCTTAATAAATAAATAATTAGTAGTCATGAAAGTCTTTAGGCAACCTCGGCAGTTTTAAACAACATTGTGTTTGAAATACAGAAAGAAAATTAAGGATGTAATTTGATGTGGAAACAACACTATTCGGTGAGTTAAGAGGGCATCAATGAAGATGTATATAACAGAAGAAAAGATTTATATAGTTGTATAAATTTTCTTAACACAGTAGAACACATACAACAAGTGTCCCTTGAAACTTTACTTACGTAATCACATTCAACAGAGAAAATACTAATACCATATTACTGCTATATAGCATATATCATACTGGACTTCTTTTGAGCGGATTATTTCCTGAGTTTCAGTTTGTTACATTTACTTCATTTAACTTGCTTATTCTGGATACATTATTTCCACTTATTATTTTACCATGTCATTTCCCCTCATTTTTATTAACATTTTTTAAAGCCCTAATTATATTATTTTCTTTCATTTTCCTTAACCGTCGAACCTTCTTCAAGAAGCTGATACTTTTTGTCTCTGTTATCTAGCCCACCCATCTCTAGCTGCACCCTTCAGTGTTTTCTCCAGCTACTTTAGTAACTCTCACATCCTCATGACCTGGCCACACTTGTTACTTGCTTTCGGCACGTCTGCTAGTCGTTGCAACTACGAGGGCGTTCGGAATCACTACCTTTTCCTTCAAAAGCACCTTTTCCTTCGTCGCCGCCATATTGAAGGTCGTTCGAAACCTAAAGGAAGAGTCGCAAAGGTCCTTTTATAGCACCTTTCATGAAGGTACCATTGAAGGTGCCTTTTCGGAAGTTCGGCCATTTAATTTACCCAGAAGACCCAGCGAGACAGAAGGTATGTTACCACCTGTTTCACCAAAATAACCCTAGATAAAAATGTTACCATCCGAAGTTCATTTAACATAGTAAATATTGGACAGTACTTTAATGAAAGAAAATGAATTGTATACATTTTTTTTTGTCTAGCAGCGAAATTGTGAAATAAATCCAACTAGTTTTTTTATAACATTTGCATTTCACCATACTAAATTAAATTCGATTTAATTTTAGTGCAGCTTATAGATTTCACACCTCTAAATCAAAAGTGATGAAACACTTCTATGCAGGGATTCAGTCAGTATTTCTAGTTTGGGGAAGTAAAGCAAAAATTGGAGAGAAGCAAGTTTAATTGTTCCATATTTTATAGAGAGTTTTAATCTACATTATGCCACACACTTGCAGTAAAAATTAAGTTAGGGCCGTGTACTTGACAGTTCGGGGGTTACATCACCATTGGGGGGGGGGGATCTGACAAATTCTATGTTTCTATAATTCACTGTAGCATATCTATTCTATTATCACTTCACGTTCACCTGGTAATAACTAGGAACCTTAATTATAGCATTTGCATCATTGCACTGAAGATTTTTGCATTATTATCTTAAAGTGAGTTTGAAGGAAATACTCAAGTTGTTCACCCTCGCATACTTCCTGAAGTCCATAAGCGCCTGATATATATGTGTGTAGAAAACGAAAAGTTAGAATGCAGTTATCTACATCCCGCAAACTCTTGACTATTTTAGCATACAGCGTATTTGAAGATTAGCACAAACAATAGCACAATGTAGAGTACAGTAAGTATACAATGTTTCGATAAGATAAAATGAATTGTATGGGCTGTAACAGCACTATGCCTTACGCTCTTCCCGATACGGGGGAGCCCCATATCTTTGTCACATCTAAACACAATGTTTCGAGTCATTGAAGGGTGAAATAAAATTGAAAGGGAGAGAGAAAAAACAGGGACTATTAAGCATCTTGCGCACTGGGGCAAGCCCATGCAGTGTCTTTTAAACGCCATGTATATCACATCTACAGGAACATACCTAATCTGACTTTAACTAACCCCCTCCGCTCTCTCGAGATACTGTCAGTGTTTTCTTGTGGACTTTCATTCATAACACAAAGCAGTGTTCGATTTGCCGAAGGGATGTTGGGGATCTTCCCTGGTGCTTGAGTATTTTATCACCGGTTGTTGATTCCGAATATTATCCCAACCAGAGATAAAATCTTTGTATTTCTACCCATTCAGGTAATATTTTGAAACTTACCAGCAACCACTAGCTTTAGGATCACCCCTTCGTAATTTATAGCAAATCGAAATCTGACACGGAATGTAGCCATAAGTATTCCTCCGCATGCTTCCATGTTCATTGGGTGTTGATCAACTCAAGTGCGTATTTAACGAAATAATGACATAGCTTTTCGTAATACTTTATATAGATTACTGGTTGTCACTAGATATTTATAAAATTGTCTGCGACAATTAGTAGTAAAGTAATAAGGGATGTAAAGCGTACATATTCTTCAATACCTAGCAGAAGATACGGGCCATAAAGTAAAGTTTATCCAAGGAAGCTATTATTTTTCTGTGGTATTAATGCTAGCGTGATATTTCAAGCTTCGCAAGATAAATGCAAAATATAAATGTACCCTTGTACACAGTTTATAACACACAATGCACCATTGTTATTTTTCTTTCTCGGTAATTCAAAAACGTTGAAAGGTCATTTGGGCCTTTGTACATAGTACACAAGAAATATAAAGCCACTTGAGCATTACACATCAGTTTGTTTTAAACGCAACACACAGGGATGCATTGCTTTTTACATGTGAAGGAATGTTGCAGCTAGTAATTCCTCCAGAACCCCGATAGGGAGACGCCACCTCTCCAACTTTACAAAAGCATTAGGTATTTTACGTTAATCGTAAAGATTAGAGCAAATCGTGAAAACCTAAATACACACTCACCAATTTGGGTTTCACATTCGTTCAAAAAGTTCTGGCGGACATAGCACGCAACATTCCAAACAAATGTATTTTTGGAATCATACTAATTTATTGTTGTGCGTCCTGTAATTGTTACTATAGGGGGAACAAATGTGTTTTGCGATTTTTTCTATATGTTTACAGTACCAATTGACGTATGGATATAATAACGGAAGTTAAGATATCTTCTCACATTTATCAACAGATGTCGCGCCTGTCGAAGGACGTACGAAACCATTTCCTTCGGTGCAAGAAACGAAGGTACCTTTAATATTTCCTACCCGAAGGGAGTAGGAGTTAGGAGAAAGGAATTGATTCCGAACGCCCCGTACCTTTTTGCTTCTCGTCACCGGCAAAAACCACCTACTTCTTTTTATTTGTTTGAAGTATTTCTGCATGTACTACAATATCCTCTACCCCTACCGCCAATAAGATTTTAAAAAAATATGCCACTGAAGTCAATAATAATAATAATTCAATTCAATTTATTAAAGTGCTAGCTGAAGAGGCAGATACATAAATTACAGAAAATAAAGAAGTATGCAGAAATGGATATTACAAGTAGAAACACTCATTACCCAAGATTAGAATTATATATCAATATTTTGAGTAGTGTATCTTCCCTTTTCATATTGCCAATAGTTTATAAATTTTGTTTGCTATGAGGAGACATTAAAGTCCAATTTTACTATACAATATCCACCGTTGCACGGTAAAAAATGGGAACACGAAATGGATGAAAGTTACTCCGGTTTATGGAGAAACAAAAGTAAAAAATCAGCGTTTTGTTCTATTTACTCTTAAATGTGGATATAGTGTAAGCCCTTTAGTGGAAAGACTGGTAACGCTAACTCCATTTTAAAGTTTAACATTTTCTTTGTAAAAACATTAACTGAAAATTGACTGAAAATGGCCGAAGTGTTTCTTCGGTGAACGTTTAACTTATTTTACGCTTAAAGTTCGGTCATTTTCTGATCGAAGTGTAAGCTAAACTGGCCGTTTTGAAGTTATGTGCTTTTGTGGATGAAGTTTAAGCCTTGGTTGGGTATTTTATAATCCAATAACAGGAGTAAAGTTACTTGCTTGTATCTGAACGCCCCACCATTTTGAGTGTTGCTTTTACACTGTGAACAGTAAACAGTTGACTGGTGGATCGAGAACGACATGATTGCATTGGCGGAAATAGGAATTTAGTTGGTTATAAATCTTTACACAGTAACAAACATATCTCTCCTTTTTTTCTCCAGACATTCCTCGTAGTAAAATCTACATGTTGATCATTAACCTTCTGTGCAGGTTAAGTCCTAGCTATAGATATCACTCGGAAAGCCACAAACACCAACTGCCTTTGTAGCTAAGTGGCGAGAGCATCTGATCAGTGTGCTACTGGACCCTAGATCGAAACCCAACCACCTGAACTTTTTTTTTCTTTTCTATTTTTTTAATTTTAGATTTTAAAGGAACAATACATTTTCTTCTTTTCTGCTTTCAAAAAATGTTCTGCTTCAATGAAATACGTTGGAGAAGACATATATGCGGATTTTGAATTTTACAGAGAGTAAAACGTTGAATCGAAAACTGGCTGAATGTAGGTTAATCCAAAAAGTGGAGGCTGCCTCCATTTTTTGGATGAAAGTTGTGTCTCCAACTTTTACAGTGTGGTTTCATTAACTATTATCTTCGTTAATATATTTTATCTATTACCTTTCACTTCCATATCAAAATAATCACACCAAAATTAAAAGAAAAGTAGTACGTCAAATTTAAAACATAACAGTCTTAAAAAAAACCTTTGTACATAACAACCTGATTTACAATTCAATTTATTCTTTTTAAAGTGCTATGAAAGGCTCTGTGGCCGATAACACTTTGTCAATCAGTAGTCAAATACACATTAAAATACAGTCAATAGTTATTAAATAGTGATAGTAATTATAAATTAAAACAGCAGTAAAATTAATAAGAATCATAATTTTAAATAAGTCTTTGAGCAGTTTGTTACCTTTATCAGATGTAGTCAAAACATGGTGAAATCTTGTTTGGTAAGCGGCACAGTAAAATTAAGTTTTTCAATAAATAATTACAACATAATAAACTGGATAAAATGTTGAGTAAAAAGTTCTTGTCAAGATACTTCATTCTTTGCTCCAAAGTTTGAAAATTAAAGAATTCACACCAATAATCATAATTAAACGAGTAATATAAAAATTTAAATTTAAAACATAGTAATCTAAAAAAAAAAGACCTTTGTACTGCTTCAATTTTGTTGGGAGTCGTTTTAGAAATATCGTTCCAAACATGAAGCATTGGAAGCGTATTCTAGTCTGGATCTCACAACAGTTTTATAAAGAATTAAAAATATAATGATTCTGTTAAAATCATTGATAAAAAATAAATCCAATTAATTTTCGAGATTCAGAAATAAGTCTGTTAATACGCTCGTTAAAAGTTAGCTTGGAATCAAGGACAACACCTAAATCTTTAATATTGTTTACCTTTTCTAAACCTATATTTTCCACATTGTAAGAGCTAACCTAATACTGTGTTTTGTTGGTGTAGCTTACAAACTTGGATTTCTTTATACTAATTTGCATGTTATTTTCGAGACACCACTGGTTAACACGATCTATGTCCCTTTGTAATAAACAATTATATTCCTGGTTATTAACTTCTCTAAAGATCAATAAATCGTCGGCGTACACGAGTAAATTCGAAGTAGTAATTTCATTACATAGATCGTTGATATAAATGTTAAACAATAGATGGCCTAATAGGGAGCCTTGCGGTATGCCTTTGTACATAAAAGATTTTGTCGGAGAAAAAAATACCTAATTTAATGCTGAACCTTCTGTCAGTTAAATAGCTCTTGATTCAGGTAACAACCATGGGTGATAATCCAATCACAACAAAATGTCGTGATTTACGCTGTCAAAAGCCTTGGTCAGATCAATGTAAATAACATCACATTGTGATCTAGAAGATAGTTAGATTACTCCTTTGTATAAAGTTAGTTAGATGACGCAAGTTAGTTACTACCGAGTAACCAGGAGTAAAACAATGTTGCCTTTCATCCAGTTTTTGTTTCACATTAAACTGAAGATATTTACAAATAATGGTTTCAAATATTCTGGCCATGAAGTTTAAAATTGTTATAGGTCTGTAATTAGTAACTGAAGATCTATCACCACCTTTGTATAATGGGATTGCATAGGCCCTTTTCCATTCAGTACGATAAATACCTTGTTTAAGTGATTTACTGTACAAGTCAACCAATGTAGGAACAAAGTATTCACGACAGCCTTTAATAACATAATTAGGGATGGAATCAGTTCCAATGGCAGAATAAGGCTTCATTTTCTTTATTGCAGTCCTTACATCCTTTTCTGGGATATGTGGTATACCAATAATTGTATTCATTGTATCCTGAATGGCTAGTGACGGTTGTGAATCAGGCTTATTGAAAATAGTAGCATAGTAATCTTTAAAAATATTAACTATTTGAAGTTTGTCATTAACCTCAGTACCATCGTGTTTTATAAATTAATATTCATCTGTACTTTTTTTCTATTGTAATTTTCTCAAAAATAATCGCTGTTACTTCTAAGGCTGTTTTCCAACTGAGCCATATACTCATTTTTGGCCGATTTATACCTTCTCTTGATCTGTTTTCGCAAGCATGAAAATTTCTGACACCAGTGGTTCTCACCTTTTTTTTTTTTGGTACTTAATGAAGTATCTTGACTTTTTATTAATTAGTACCTTTAATTCTTTGGACATCCAGGGATCCTAATTTGTGCTTACTTTCTTGGAATAAGAAACTCTGGGAATTTTATTATTGAAACTGGTGTGAATATATTGCTACATGTTAGATGCAAACCTTTGTACATGAGGGTAGGATTGTCTGTTAACATTATCGCGCATACATCTGAAATCCGAAACAATTCCCTCAAAGTTGGCTTTTGGGTAATTATATTTGAGTTTCATATTCGGTAAGATCTTTTTCATACCAACATTACGTTGTTGCACAACACCAAATAAGCATAAATAAGGAGGGTAGTGTCTATCTAGGTAAATCAATTCGGGTAGATTATAAATTAACAGGCAGTTATCTATATTTGTCAGGAAGATGTCCAAAATGGAAGACGTCCAGAATGGAAGACGAGGTTTCGTCATTTTTTTTGGCAATGAGTTGTCGTAGACTTAGTAGTTGAGCAAGCTCAAGGATTAAATTCGACTTTTGTTTTATGTAATGATATTTAGAAAATATCTCACCACTTTCTCAGTTAATTCTTGGGGAATTAGTATCATCAACAAAAATTACTTTGGATTTCTTACTAATAAAATTACTTATAAACCAATCGCAATAGTTGGCAAAAAAGGGGGGGATTTACATCTGGAGGAAAATAATGTAAGACTAAGAACATTGTAAATTGAAATAACCAACTATTATAGTTATCTTGATTATCAAATGGTGTCCGTAGGACGAGAAAATTAAATTATTTTCTCACTAACCTCCACCTGTGGTTTTTCTACAATCACTCAATGTACAATCCTTTCTAAACACGTCATAAACACGACTAAATTGCGTTAAATATTTCCTATCATCCTTAAACCAAGTTTCGGTTAAGGCTATAATATCGTAGTCAGTACAGTTGATTTCATCTACTAATTGTTTATACTTTGTATTTAAACCATTAACATTTTGATAAGTAAATTTTTGTATCTCTTTAGCTACAATGAATAGCTGATATACCCTTGTATTCTACTACGTATCCTATAATAATAATAATAATAATAATAATAATAATAATAATAATAATAAT
>JAGDQP010012236.1:0-50837 GCA_022664845.1 Lepisma saccharinum
TGTAAATTGTGTTCCGAACTCCTACAAAAAATCGAAATTGAAAAATAAAAACATTTTCCATTACATTTCAGTGTGTTATTATGTCGGTTTGACTTGTCTTTTCTGAGAAGTTTTTTTTAAACGTTTTTGTGCTTTTACATTCTCAAACCCAGCTGGGGGGAAATTCCCCCCTCCCCCTTCCTGATGCCGCCTGTGCTAAAACGGTTGTTTCGCGTTGGCAGTGATTGCCAAAAAAGAAAACGATTGATTCAACCAGGACTAATAGAAGTGTGGGGTGGGTCATGGTCCAACAAACCCCTACAACTTATGTGAGATGCTGAATAACATACTGGGCCGCTTTTATTGTCGGAAGGTTTCTCAAGAAACGGAAACAGATTCCCCAGGTTCGAATTATAACTTTCAATTTACCATGCTTCCTTTGTGGAGGATGGAAAGTGAACAGTCTCTCTCTCTCTCTCTCTCCCTCTACCGTAGCCATGCCTTGCGTGAAGGGATGGGGGAGAATGCGACAGCAAAACAACGCAATAAAATAAAACTTGGAGCAAATGATCAAATGTGGGCAGGAAAAAAAATGTGTTGAATTAATGTCAACACTCACAGAAACCTCGTGCTTCTGCTATTTCACGCTTCATCCATTATTCTAAAACAATGTTATTCACTTTCTATTTCATTGTGATGTCTCATTGTGAGTAAAGGCAATGTTCCGTCATTTTTTCTTTGAAAAAGAAGCTGCTATTCACCAATATAAGTTTCTCTTTTACACATAAGGGAAAGGGAGGAGTTCTTTGTCAATAGTAAGTTTCGTTATGCCAAACGATTAAAAAAAAAAAAAAGATTTCAGGCACCCATAAATTTTTAGGAAAGACAGCAATAACTGCTGTTGTGCTTGAGAAAGAGGGAGGCTATGTATGTGTACCTAAACCCCTATTTTTGTCATTTTATGCTGTTACGCAAATTTCCAGTTTCCTTCGACATTTTCATTTCCCTGAAGGAAGTATGCGGTTACAACTACACTACAAAAGAAGAGTGGAAGGAGGAGGGAGTGGAAGAAAAGAGGAACCACACCTTTTTTTTTCAGTATCGGCTTTTAACAAAGACCCTCTTATGAAAAAAAAACTGGAGGTTCCTTTTCAACCTGTCTTCCTAGAAAATCGGACTGTCCGAAATCGGACTCTTCGGACTCGGACTGTCCGAATTCGGACTCTTCGGACTCGGACTGTCCGAATTCGGACTGTTCGAAATCGGACTTTCTATTCGGACTCGGACCGTCCGAAATCGGAGTTAAGTTCGGACTCGGACTGTCCGGACATTTAATCGGACTCGGACTCTAAAATGTCCGGACTTCGGACAGTCCGAGTCCGATGAACAACCCTACTATCTGGGTGTCTCGAAGACCAGGTGGTATCTGTCCTGGTTCTTTAGGCCAGTCTAAAATCGTGGCTTAATCGGTTGTTTCTGCTCGTCTGTCAATTCGTATAAGTATCTATCTATCAGTTCTTCTATCACATCCTTTTCTTTTAACTCTGATGGTATATTATAGGCTATCATCAATGGGTTCCGCTTAGTGCTTCTATTTATTAGGTCAAATTGTTGTTTCATTCCCTGGTGTTGTCTTATTTTCTCCTCATCTGCTGGTGTCGCCATTTGTAAAATTAATGACGTCTTTGCTTGTATAGTTTGGAAATTTATGCGATCCTGAATATTTATTGTTTTGCTTAGTCTCATTCTTGCGTGTCTTATGTTTTCGCCTTCTTTCGGTTTGATGATGATTGTTGGTCTTGTGTTCCTTTTGTTTGTTTCTATTAGTTTTTTTTTCTGGTACTTTTGTCGCATCTTTTTTAGTATTTCGGCAATGCTAAAGGCTCTTGGCGTTTGTGTAGCACTTTGATCGTTTAGCAATTTCAGATAGTGATCGTTTATTCCACATAACGTCAAAGGTAACCTACAAAACGACCCGTGGAAAAGAAAGAAGAAAGCAGTCGCGCAGCACCAGCAAGTGATGAACCAAATTTACTATGATTTGCTTACGATTCAGGTAAGCACCTTACTTTCTGAACAACCTATATTAAAGATTTATTAAATTTATAATGATTTATAGCCTTTAATCATATCGATAGGAAAATAAAAAAAACTAGGAGTAAATTAATGGAGAAATTACCAAAGACCACCAGAACAGAAGGTTCTATTACAATTTGCTTTTTAACTTCTCATTGTATAAAGGACTCGAACTCAATAGCTTCCACTATAACGTATGCAAAGCCAACCAATATTATGTGAAACATTCATTCCTTCTTTAACATATCATTCAATTATATTATTAGCACTTTTCGATTGCTGGGCATCATTAACACCTTATCTCGTCAAGCTAAAATTATTATAATATCAACCAATTTATTTCATCAAAGAGTTGCTTCCATCAGAGAGGAAAGAATCATTAATAATACTCCACAAAGTACGTAACTTTTATTTCACGGTTGATTGTGTTGAACCATGTAGTAGGCACGGAGGGGTGCGGGGAGGGGTAAATTTATTAGATTCCACAAACTGTCCTGATAACTACTATTAATATAAAAAGAAGAAAAGGAAGCAGAAAGAAAAAACGCACCTAAAATTCTTGGTCTTTTTTTCATTGCTTCTTGTCCTCACGGTTTTTATAGGGAATGCATTTTTACCCTATGGCCAACAGTAAAAAGAAAGAGAAAAATGTAAAGGCAGGTTGTTCATAGCTTTGAATTGGAAGAGACAAAACAACCTGAAATAAGCGCGAATGTTTTAGATTTTGGAGTAGTACTTAGGGGAAGCGTGTTCGAGTTCGGTTGTGGGCCATCCTGACCGAGGTTTGCTGGATCTCTATTTCATAACTGGCTTAACATGAATTGAATTCAATCTAGTGTGATACGATTAAAGGCTATAAATCATTATAAATTTAATAAATCTTTAGTATAGGTTGTTCAGAAAGGTTCTTATCTAAATCGTAAGGAAATCATAGTACAGAGTTTAATTCCTTGATTAAATTGTAAATAAACAGAAAAATATAAGGTTGTATAAAGTCATTGTTTGTTTGTCGTATTATTATCGTCCCTCACTGCACAAATCGTGATTTTTTTTTAATTTAAGGTAAAATGTCATTTGCGTGTACTACTACCACCGCCCATGCTAACAGTTTTTCTTTAAACTCTTAAAATGACCGCGGGCCTAAATTTTAGACTTATCCCCTGGGCCACCCTGTCTAAAACCGACAGAACTTTTGGACTCCCACTTTTTTCGATTATTGTAGGAGTATTCCTACTCGGCTGCTACAATAAAGTCTGTATTACTACTACTGCTCATATTATTATTGTTAATAATAATAATCAACACCTGTGACAATCAGATGATTTGCCTATTATGATTAAGGAAATCAGTGGAAATATCTACGCAAACTGTCAACCTTGTATTCTCTTCCTGGATCTCCTTCTAGTGGGAGGCAATAGTGTACCACTGAGCTCTATAACTTTTACTTTCATTTACAGTGTTTTCTCATTTTCTGGCATTTCAGGCGTAATACCCGTTCCCAGTCATAGCTTTTCTCGTTCAAGTAAATTAATAGATGAAGAACCCAGACCGCTATTTACAGTATCGTCTCAACATTTCATTCGAAACTGCCTAAAAACCTGACATCCAATTGGGATGGTCCCTGGATTCGATAGGATGACCTCCCAATAACGAAGCCACGTCACCATGCCTCCATCACGGTAATAGTCAGCGTGCGAATTAACGAAATTTTACAAGAGGGGGATGAAATGTAATGTTGATAAGAAAATTGTGAGATGGGACATATATGGATAGTTACGTGCCAAAACGGAGTAACTACATTTTGAGTTTACTGCAGTACTAAATGCATTTAGAGTTACAGTTGTAAGAAAAGAACGATGTTCCGCCTGTTTTTTAAATAACCGAGGTCTTTGAACCTTGCAGTTGACATGTGTGTATTTGGCAGTGATATACATGATTGAATAGACTGAGCACATTAGCATTCTTTCTTAGAATTACTTCCATTTCAATCTTGGGATTTACTCCCCATTGTATTTTATTATTTCCATTTAGCACAAACAACAATGCCCTGCGTGTACTTCAGTGTGGACCACTACAAAGTGTTTGTAGTTCACCATTGTGAAAGTGTTTCTTATATATTGGTGTCGTTCAAGTAATCACATTTTTGCACATTTTAGACTCCCCTCCTAGTAAGTAAATATAAGCAAATGACGGACTCCCTCCCCCTTGTAAGCAAAATAACGTGTCTTTTTGGAAATTGCTAATTTGTTTACAATGTGCATGAATACGTAATAGCCAAGATAAATTATAGCTGAACTTGGAAGTAATTGAAATATAATTTCTGTTAATGGTTTCTTATGTAAAATGTGCTGAAGAAAAAAACGGTGGTGAAAAGTCTACCTGTCTGTGAGCGGGCGTAGGACTGCTATGACGATTTTTCAATATGGCCGCCACGTGTACACAAGAAACTACTGTTTTGAAATTTATCTTCTTTAAAACCATACATGATTATGGTTTGCTACTCGTTTATTATTTTCAATATAAATTGTTCTATTTTCAGGAAGAAAATAATGTCTGAGGTCCAATATGTTTGGTTTTTAAATATGGGAGCCGCGCGAAAGGATAAAATCGTGCATTGGATTGTTTCCTGTTGAGCATCATTTTTAATACAATTTTATTGATTATATTTTGTTCACACTGTGTGAATCCGTCCTTTTTAATTTACTTTTATAGTTTCAGATGAAATTCCTTCTAGAAATTAAGAAAATTTTAATATCTCAAACACCCGTAAGGGTCCAATAATCCATACTTGCGGTGCGTATCTGGGGATGGAAATTGCATCACTGAAGCCTTAATACCACTGAAGCCAAACACCAGGCCAGTTATTTATTGAAATTTGTCAAATGTGATTGCATCATAATACAACGTGTTACCCTCCAATGTGTGTGTGTGCAAAAGACAGAGAATGATGTGTACAAGTGCTTGCACAGACTACAGTGGCATCAGCTGTTGTAATTATATGGACGTTGACATGGATGATGATTGAAAATATATTTTTGTGTATTCCAGATTGTATAGAAGATAAATTTTCAAAAGTAATTAATTCATAATCTTGTGTTCGGGAGTTTCTGCTCTTCCACCAGGTGCCTCGGCTGGTGTTGATAAAGGAGTGGCGACCTGACATGGTGGATACCAGAGATATTCAGGGGAGGACCAAAACCAGTAATTCTGCCTTGTAGTTAGTAAAGGGATCTACAAAAGCTAGGGGAAGTTAATCCCAATAAAAAATCATGACAAAGGAAAAAAGCTTCCCTATTACCAGCCTGAACCTGAAGATGAATGGCATCGACAGGCCTCAGATATGGAGGACGACATATGTCTCCCTTTACTGCGAGGTGGTAGAGCTGACAACTCTACACCGCTAAAGAATGTCTTGAAACAGTAAAAAAATAGTTATATGGGTTCTCCTGTGAGATAATATTCCGGACATAAACTAGTTTCTCATTCGGATCTCCAGACGGGAACTTCTTCAAAGAGCTCTAAGGAAAGGGTTATGAAAGAGGTTAAAACAGGAACATGAAAGATACGAACATTATTCAAAACGGGCGCTATTCAGACGATTGTAATCGAGACTAAGAAGCACAGGATGGGCATGCCAGTGATACAAGAATATCAGTGGGAGAGTCAAGGTAGCATTCGACAGGGCAGACAAACATGTTATTGCGGGAGATCTAAGTCACACAATCTTGAAACTGTATTCCTCATTATTCAGAACAGTATTCTTCCATTGGTTTTGTATACAGCGTTCCTGAACGAAATGCTATTATCCTACCTTACAATACGTACTCGATGGTGCAACACGGTATCACTAAATTTCCATGCCCCGATCGATGAAGCTGATGCTGTAAACAAAGGTAGGATGAGTTGGATAGGTTGTTTGACGGAGTATCGAAGTATAACACGAAAATTACGGTGGGGGATTTAATCCCAAAGGTAGGCAGGGAAGAAAGTTTTAGACCTACTATAGCCAAATCAAGTCTTCACGAATAAAGAAACAACAATGGCGCAAGGCTGATAACCTTTGCGATTTCGAAAAATCTAATAGAAAACAGCACGTATTTTGAACACAAGAATATACACAATTACATATGAATATCTCCGGCTGCAAAAACTCACAAGCAGATCGAGCACGTGTAGTAGGTAGACACTCCAATATATTGTAGGTTAGGACTCAGGGAGCAGCAGAAGGTTATACTATTATTTAATGATCTCAAAAGAGAGGAAATAGTAGTGCATTGCAAACAAGGAAATCAATGCCTTAAAATAAACTATATTCAAAAAAATGTATTAGACAACCCGAGCCTAAAGTTCGATTACCAACTCGAAATCCCAAATAAGTTAAAAATCTTAGCCGACTCTACTAATAATAAAGATTACAACAATAATATTAATAACATTGATGTGATAATATGTGGAAGGTAATTCGTGACGCAGTGAAGGGTGCAGCAAAAACATATAGATGAGAAGAAAGGACACAGAAACAAGCCCCGGTTTGTCAAACGATGCATTAATCTTCGCGAGCAACAAAATCAAGCAAGATGGTTAAGCGATAAAACTTTAAAATGCAAACTACTACAATAGCGCGAAACGTAATGCCATACGCGGGTTTAGAAATAAAAAGCGAAACTATCGAAAATTGAAAAACACTTAGGGAAATGACGCTAAAGATCTGTACAAATGGGTTAACACGTTAAGGAAATGTTGTCACCAAGGATTCGGATCATTAAAAATGAACATAGAGATCTTCAGGCGTGATCGAATAAAATTCTGAAATGTGAAAAAGCAATTTCGACAACCCTCTTAATGTACACACAGGTGCAAGAACAGAGAATTTAAAATCTATACCACTGAACTGCATATACCCGAAGCTAGGGAGATCGAGATCGAAATAACAATAATTAGACAAATTTCAAGTCACCAGGACTTGACAACATCCTAGGCAAATTAATGAAAACAGGTGAAGGGACATATAGATAGTCAAGCATCTAGATAAATTGATAATTGCTGTATAAAGAACGGAACAGTGCTATATAGAGCTTCCAAAGTAGTTCTGGTTTATAAAAAGGGCGATAAACCTGACAATAATAATTAATTACTGCGGAATCTCTTTACTTACAACATATAACAAAGTGCTGGGTAATATCCTACTAACCATCTAAACGTAAACACAGACGAAATTAATTGGAGATCAACAATGTGGATTTAGAAGAAATAGATCTACGTTGGATCAAATTTTCGGCCTGACGCAAGTATTAAAGAAATGGGAATATAATGGGACGGTTCACCAGGTGTTCATAAATTTTAAGAAAGCATATGATTCCATTAAAAGAAAATAATTGTACGATATCCTGGTAAAATTTAGAATCCAGAAAAAACTTGTTCAACCATTCAAATAGAATGATTCTACAATACTTACAATTATATACGAGGTGTGTTCAAAATAATGGAACATTTTTTTTATCTCTCTTGAATGTTTTAGATTTTATACAGATTGTCTTGCGCTATACTACTTAAATTTAGGTTCGTAACATTTTCAGAGAGTTTGTGGAACATATTATAAGAGGAAGCGATAGTAGTACATGAGATCGACATTTTACTAACTCAGTACCTTAAATTATCATAATAATTATAATTTATTAAGTGTGTTCAATTGTTATGTTAAACAATCAATTTGTTAAACAATCAATTTCCAGCATGGTACCCACTTTTTGTCCACACAGGGTATATTCTATGTAATGACCGACGATAATAATGTGTCAAACAATCAATGCTGAACATAGTACCAACGTTTAGACATTTGCTTTATATATTAACTTCATCATCTTATATTTTAAATTGTTTCTTAAGATTTTATCAAATAATTACCTCCATTTATTTTATAAATCAGGTAAGTGTCCATTATTTTATGAGCACCCTATATTGACTACTCAATGGAAACTATATTGTTCTTATAGCTTTGAATTAGAATGAATTCGATAAGAACTGGATGAAGTTATTTGATAGAGATGCAGAAACGTCAGTCTAGATGGCCGGCAGCAGGACTCGAACTCGCAACCTTCCTCCGAATGCTGCTCTAAAGATCATGAATTCAAGCGCTTCCTTTACGTTAGTCGTATTTGGTCCACTTGCACAGAAACTAAATGGACAGAACATATGGTGAATAAGAGTTTTCTTTCTCTCCCTTTATCCTTCTGAAGCTTAGAGAACAAAATAACCATCTGGCTGCTCCCCCCTTTTCCCTCCGATTAACAAATCCCGCAGTTAATTAAAAATGCAGTAGAAGGGTTTACATTTATCCGAGGAGGTCTCCATCTTAGCTCATTAATTTTGGGATTCTCACGTTTACGCCCCAATTAAAGGCTTACCTCTGGCCTTTGAAGCATTGTTGTCTTGTCACATTTTGCCTTGTTCTTCCTCACATACTATACAATCTAACCCCTTTGACTTCCTGGGAACGGGAAGTGACAAAGATTTTCGAACAAGGGAATTCTGTCATCTCTGAGTTGGGCGGGAGAGAGTGCTGTTCCTGGAGAGATGTTTAAATTGTAGCTGCGTAATAGGCTCATATCTGTTGGTGTTTTTGCATGTCATAACTGTCTCCATCTTCCCTTCTTTGATGTTAACGTCTTCGCAGTGTTTGTTTGTATATCATGAAGACAAGACATGGTTAATATTTGTGTTTTGAGGAGAGAATCTACAAAATGAGGTAAGAATGTTTTTATTTGCATGTGAACTCCCGTTGAATAAAGATACGGGAAGAAGAACTTTAGTTCGAATCAGAGACGACTGCAACTCCGTACAGCAAGGTTTAACACGTAGTATCAGAAGGTTGTTTTGTCTCGATATGCTTTATCTATCAATATGTATCTATCTATCTTTCGATATAAATATATGAATAGAGGGGAGTCCATAATCGGTATATTTATATAACTGGACGACGTGAGATGGTGAAATATGTGTAATTTTGTGGTTCGGATGTGAAATTAAGTGTACTCTATGTGATCAGATTCGTTTTAAGTCATAAGATTAGATTTTTTCAATATGTAACGACACAGAAGTGTAAAATAAGTGATACAAGAAGTATGCGAGATGATTTCCGCCCCCCTATTTGTTTAGACGAACGAGATGGTATTTCGTAAGAAGACAAAAAATGTGGATAGTTTAGTGACTCAGAGGCAGAATGAATCTGTAAAAGAAGTATCGGCATGGCTTACGACCCCATTTTAAGCATAATCTAGAGTTTATGCTGACAGTTTAGTGTCTCAGATCTAACTAATCTGCTAAAGAAGTATTTAACTTCTGTTCAAATCTGTTTTAATAAAATAAAATATCTTTTGAAACAGGGAAAGGACCAATTAGGCATCAGACCTGTACTTCCAAGGGCTCTATGTGCTCATATTGAATACGAAAGAGACAATTCAGCAGGTAGTTTATGTAGAAATCTAGTCTTTGAGCTGTCATTTAAAGCTGAAAATAGTTGAATAACGTCATATTGGAGAGTAGTTAGCATGAATCTTGTAGTAGAAAGGGGGAGATTGCTTATATTTTACGGAAAAAGACAGCTTGGAATGAGTTTCTTTAAAAAATATTTCTTGGGTAAAGCGTGAAATCTAGTCTTTGAACTGTCATTTAAAGTTTAAAATAGTACAATAACGCCATATTGGAGAATGCTTAACATAAAACTTGTAGTAGGAAACATTTTATTGCTTGAATTCGAGTGAAAAGAGACCGCCTGTAATGACATTTTTTTAATATCTCATATTTAAATACGTATTTGAAGTGTCTTAGACACGAATGTTAAAGAGAAAGTAGTATTTATCATCAAAGTTTTGGTAGTAAGTGACTGACTACTTAGTTTTTTTTTCGGGAAGGAAGTGTTCGGGAATGAATTTGGAGAATATCTGTGGGGAGAGTAAGAAGTGGACTCGTACAAATGTATGTTAAATGCTTGGGAAGGGAGCATTTTACTGTCTGTTATCGGGAAGGGAACTCCTTGCAACCACACGGAGATAATATTTAAGAAGAAAAGAGATATTTAAAGTACGCTGAATAGTACTTGAAGGAGAGAAGGATTGATTTACATAAACTAGACTGCTTCGAAAGACATGAAGAATAATATATAGGCCGAAAAATGACATTGAAAGCATATTGAACATGATTTTAAAGTAGAATTTAGTTATTGAATTTTAATTTCGTGAATATGTATTGTGAACAGGGATTTTGTATACAAGTTTAGCCAGAAAGACTGCTTGAATAGGGAGACAACCGACATTTGAAGTATGCAGAATAAATATTTGAAGCAACAAGCAGCATTTTGTGTCAAGAACACGATTCCATGGGAAAAGATTGTTTGTATTCCTAATATGAACACAAAACGGAAAATTTAGTTTGAAATGTCTGATGTATTGATTCAAGTGTTTTGCACCCCATAGTTACTGTGCAGATCTCGTTTATACGACATGGAAAGACAAATCAGTATTGGTCTGACTTTCCTGAGGGCATTCTAGGTGAAATGTTCATGGCTAGTGTTTTATTTGTCCTATTAATGATTTAAAGTAGCTACATCTTGGCTTCATGGACATTTTATATGTATTTGTGCGTGTATTACATGTACTTGTATTAAAGAAGAAAGATAGACAAATATATATATATATATATTACTTCTTTTAAGGATCGGCAGTGTGATTTTTATTTACTCACCCAACTTTAATGTTATGATTTTCATCTTTCTCTGGCACTGTTCTTATTGCAAGCTATGCTCCGTAACTTTACCACACAACAGATGCGATGCTTGTCCGATGCTGAAAAGACCCTTCCCATATATGCTGACTGCTGTAGAGACCCTTGAGATAGACACATATAGACGAACAAACTACCACTTTGCACCGGAAGTGCAATGCTTCGCGACTGAAGAATCACAGCTTGCGACCATTTGTTCGCTTCGAAAACAGGAAGAGTAGGAGAGAGGGGATAGGAGAGGGAGAGAGTAAGTTACAAATGTTGCACATCCTCGGCCAGCGGAAGTGGGCTCCTTAACTTTCATTGCTGAACAACAAATGTTGCCATCTTACGGTTGGAAGTGTTTCCATCTTAGAATAATTTAATAAAATATTACATTCTTCAAGGAACTTTACATCTAGGAATAGTACAGTAATTCAACAACGACAACAAGGGTTGCCAACTCATGCAAAAGTTGGAATGATTACTCGTCCGGAACAATCCTCAAACTTTTAAGTATTGCCAACCTTCGATTAATTGATTAAATTGGCAATTCAGATTTCATGTGATATAACCTAATTTTATCATTTCTTGATGGTCATATATACGCCATTTAGAGACTTATCTCCAGAGCCCCAACTTGGTCATTAATAACTCTTGTAATGCAATATTGCATATCTCATAGGATATAACCACCACAGTAACAAAGATCTTCACTTGCTCTAAATTAATATACAATGAGACTTTGGCTATAGAAACAAAACAAGAGATTTTTAGTAACAAGGAACTTTTATTGTGGATAGATAAAATATATACACACTAGAAAATTTATTTTTCTGATTACAGAGTTGATACAAGCTATTGAAGAATTTTGAATTTTGGTAAACAATTTGCAGTCAAGTGATATAAACAGCGCGGTAATAAAAAAGTCAAGTGGTACAAAATATTGTGACTGGAGACAAGTAATACAAAACAGTGATACATAAAAAGACAAATCATACTAAATATTTGTCCTTTACAATGAAAACGGCGTTATAATAAAAAAGAACAAGCATTTTGATTTGCCTTTTCTTTCTTATATATTGAAGCACTGTTTAACAACTCTTCCTTGCAAGTCAAGGTTTTAAGTAACTACTAAATAGAATTGTACAAACAGTGACATTGTAAAATAACATTAAAGATTTGCTTTTGCCGATACAAAATTTTGTTGATTCACTTTTTTTCACAAAATTGTTTTTAATTTCACAAGATAAAGTTTTCACCTTGACAAAAATGTTTTCAGTTTTACACTCAAAATGTTTACACAAAAGTTTTTGCCTTTACAAAAAAGATTTCTTAGTTTCACAGAAAAAGTTTTTGTTCCATTTGTCTCAAAAGTTTTCACAACAAAAATATTTTTACTAGAAAAAGTTTGAAGTTTTTTATTTTAGTTTCATAACAAAATTATTTGCTTTACAAAAATGTTTTTCACACATTTTAAAGAGGTTTGGTTTACAACTGTACATTTTGTTATTACACAAACATTATTCACTGCAATATCGTGCAAAAATCTTCTTTGTTTTATAGATTCGGTCTATTTACCGCCCGGTGTGTTTTCCACTGTCCTTTGGGAAGGATTTTGTAGCCTGGTTTGCGCAAGGTAGTGTTTGGACTAAAGATTTGACGACTATCATAATGTTCAGTGACTAAATTTTAATAGTGATCACAAGTTATTATTTGTTGTACACGATAATTTAAAGTTATACCTCAAACTTTGCAAACGCACTTCACTTCACCAGGAAGAAGACATAGCGTAACTGAAATTTTTTGTCCCGCACCAATAAAGCTTTTTATCTCCCATCCGTCTTCTATTTGATTGGTCAATTCTCCTAGGTAAATCCCAGTAAGTAGCAACAATGGTTCATCATTTTCTGCACCTATATAACTGAGTCTGTGGCACAATCAATCTATACTCACAGTGTCTACTAATTCATATAATCGAACCCTAGCCCAAGAGGATATGAAGGATGCTACTCCTACATTAGTAAATGCGTGAGGTGAATTTTCATTTTCAAAATCCTTACATGTCACTAGTAATTGTCCCCTTTTTCGACCACGTTTTAGACTTCCAAGTGAGGCGACTGTAGAATTTTGTGGAAGCTTTCTCATCAATAACAACGCGAGTTTTTGGGAGGTCGGTTGTCTGTCCCCATTTTTCGAATAAGGAATTGATGAATATTTTCGAAATGTATTTCAATCCCGGGTAATGCTTGATGTTGTCATATTCAAGACAAATTCCGTCATATTCTTCATAATCATATATCTTTGTTTTTCCTCTTCCCTAGTACAATTGTTAGGAAACCCATTGATTTCTTGTTTCATTTTTACGAGACTATCGACACAATTGACATATGGTTTGAAGAGTCCCTCAGTCTTTTGCATGTTTTAAGAAAGATATAGCCTTTCTCAACGCCATATGTGGTTGAGAAGTACAAAATGCTCCCTTGATTGAACGTTCTTCTTGATTATGTGTACATTTCTCAGTATTCAACACCTCCATACAAGAGCGACACAAACCAAAAACAAGTCGTTTGTTAGCGTTATATGGCAAAACGGGTATACCAAGATTTTTGGAGGAAGAATCTTACAGTGAACCAATCCATTGACAGTAGCTGGATTAGGCATGTTTTTACCTTTATGAAATGTAATTTTACCTGTTGGCATAGGTTTCTTGGGCATCAGAAAGAGACAAAGGGAGGTTACGTCCAAATATGCTAAATACTCGTCTTCACTACATTTATATGAGGCACGAAAGCATTATGTGCGCCCTCCTTTAAATGCGTCTTTAGGACGTAAGGGATCTTCCACATTAGAACACTTCTCATCGAGGAAACTGAATTTCAAAATTTTGAACCAGCTTGTTCCACTCACATTCCCAGATGGATACAACTTTAATTTTGCAACAGGATTCAATAAATTCTTGTCTCGCTAATATTGCCTTGTACCTATCCTCCAAAGTATGACCCTCGTCATCAATGGAATGACAGCGGAGTTAACTAATATAAGTATGGCTGTTCCAGTAACAGTCATAGAATTCGTAAGCAGTTCGAATTTTCTTGTCATAATCATTCAATTTAACCGCTTAAATTGAACTTCACCTCCATTTTCTGCAGTTCGCAATGTAACGTTATTTTTATATTCCATATATTTTTTCACTGTTTTGCCGTCTTACTTTGTTGATCGCGATGCCGGAAAAGTAAAGGTTGGAAGTTAGGAATGGTATTTTCTTTAAGATAACGTGAACGAAAGGACTCCATTGCACATGAAGCTATAGTGCTTGTTTGCAGGAAACACTGTATCTCACCCGTTTGTTCTTCAATAAGGTTTGTTCTTCGATATTGGAATCAAAGCTAGTGTCAAAATTAAAACGACGTTCCTACAATACTCCAAAACTTCTTTCTGGAAATCAACTGTCTTTTTACTTTCAACGCATTGCTTGTGCACACAAGAACTGCATCCAGTTCATCCTCAAATCTGGAGTCATTATCGAAGTACTCAATGTCTGGCAAAAGCCAACATAATTCTAATTTTAGAAGTGTTAAAGAGGTACTGGAACTCTCCTTTCTTGAGGGTTTCTTGCAATCCCATCGTTGATGGTAATTTGGATAATTTATCTCCCATGAACAAAAAGTATCACGGGAAATGGTATTATTAACATTTAATTCAATAATCTTTTACTCTTGTCCAATAATGCGAGGTGTAAAATTTTGTTTTTCCATGAGACATTGCATTACCAGTTATGTATTATAACGAGACCTGTTGTGTGAAAGAGCTACTACTTTCTGAAGCTTAGAACCTTGCTCTAAGACATGAACACAAATGCATCCATATTATTACATACATAATCCCTCCGACCTTCCGCATTACGACAAGCACTGCAACTATAATTTTGTTCCATATCCTTACAGTTATGACACCGCTCAGATGGACAAATTAAGTTTGTCACATGTTCACGTACAGCATTTTCGTCCACGTCTAGTATCATTGTCTCTACATCAAAGATAATGTACCAGAAATTTTCAATTCGTTTTGGTTTGCTTGGTATGACAAAAGAAGAATGTGTTTCATCAACATGGATATTACACGATATACGATAACGTTCACCACACACATGTTTTGTTTTCCTGGTACGTCTGTTAATTTTCACCCCACATTGAGGACAAGATTGTACATCATAACATATACGTTTCCCATTGGTTTTGGATTTGGGTTGATCATAGCAGATTAGAGTGGTAAACGTATGATGACAATACCTACATTTCATAACCTTGTCTTCACTACTATCAATATCGTCATGATACTCTTCACAATAGGAACATAAATATTTACATTTATGCAACCGTCCCTTTTCATAAGGTGTAAGGCAATGAGAACAATATCCATCACTCCCTAAAACTGCGGTAATGGTTTCAATGACATCATAATATTTATCTTCATATCTTGGAAACATTTTATTTTTCGCTGATAGTCCAGAATATAGTATCGTATACCCTCGACATTCCGGATCAGGGACATACAAAATTAGCTGATACTCACCACCATAATATTTCTAAAACTGGTCTACATCTTCAATGTTTCAATCATTTTTACTCAATAAATCTACTCTCGCAAAATAACAATTCTGCTTCAGCACAAGCCCACTTCTTAGGATGTGTTTTCGTGTAACATGCATTGTCCAATTCCTTATTCACTCGTAGTTTTGCCACCTCGTTCATCTACACAAATAGAGGGTCGGAACCAACTTGCATACTTCTTGTATGACTTATTTGACTCTTCTCTGAGGTTACATATTGAGTAAATCTAATATTAGGACTTAGAAACGGATCTGTTCCCGTAGAGTACACTAAATTTCACATCCCAACCACAAAATTACACATATTTCCCTATCTCACGTCGTCCAGTTATATAAATATACCGATTATGGACTCACCTATATTCATATGTTTATATCGAAAGATAGATAGATAGATATCGATAGATAGAACATATCGGTAGATATATTCAAAACAATCTTCTGATACTACGTATTGAACCTTGCTGTACGGAGTTGAAGTCGCCTCTGATTCGAACTAAGGTTCTTCTTCCCGTATCTTTATTCAACGGGAGTTCACATGTTAAAACCATTCTTAAATCGTCTTGTGGATTCTCTCTTCGAGACACAAGTTTTCACCGTGCGTTGTCTGCATGATATACAAACGAACGCTGCTAAGACGAAGGGAAGATGGAGACAGTTATGACATGCAAAACACCAACAGATGGGAGCCTATTACGCAGCGACAATTAAACCGTCTATCCAGCGAAAACACTTCCTGTTCCCAGGAGGTCAAATGGGTTAGGTTGTAGTATGTGAAGAAGAACGGAGCAACAGGTTACAAGAGAACAGTGCTTCAAAACCCAGAGGTGAGCCTTTAATTGGACGTAAACGTTAGAGTCCCTAAATTAGTGGACATAAGATGGTGGACTTAATCCGATAAAAGTAAACCCTCCTGCTGCATTTTTAATTAACTGCGGGATTTATTAATCGGAGGGAAAAGGAGGAGGAGACAGATGGTTCTTTTGTTCTCTAAGCTTCAGAAGGATAAAGGGAGAGAAATCACTCTTCTTCACCATATGTTCAGTCCATTTAGCTTCTCTCCAAGTGACAGGACTAACGTAAAGGAAGCGCTTGACTTCATGGTCTTTAGAGCAGCATTCGGAGGAAGGTTGCGAGTTCAAGTCCTGCTGCCGGCCATCCAGACTGACGTTTCCGCATCTCTATCGTATAACTTCATCGAGTTCTTATCGAATTCGTTCTATTTCAAAGCTATAAAAATTATATAGATTCCATTAAGTGGTCAATATAGGGTGCTCATAAAATAATGTAAACTTAGCTGAAATATAAAATAAATATTAAAATAGAGGTATTTATTTGATTAAATCTTAAAAAACAATTTATAATATAAGATGATGAAACTAATATATACAGCAAATGTCTAAACGTTGGTACTATGTTCATCACTGACTGTTTAATATATTATTATCGTAGGTCATTGCATAGAATATACACTCTATGGACAAAATGTGAATACCATTCTGGACATTGCTTGTTTATCATATATTACCATTGAACGCACTCTATCAATCATGATTATTATAATAATGTAAGGTACTGAGTCAGTAAAATGTCGATCTCATGTACTATTATCGTTTCTCCTATCACATGCTCTACAAATTCTCTGAAAATGTTTGTGACCTAAATTTAAGCAGTATAGCGCAAGACAATCTGTATAAAATCGAGAGTATTCAAGAGGAATTCAAAAATGTCCCATCATTTTAAACACACCCTGTATATACTTGTAAGTATTGTAGGATCATTCTACTTAGAATGTGTCTCAGGGACCTCATAAACAGAGTACTAATGTTTAATAATATGTCATACGGTTTCGAAATTCATAGGACATTGAAACAGGGTGATGCCTTGTCACCACTATACTTTAAATTTGCGTTAGAATATGCGATTCTTAAAATAAGTGGACTTAAAAATACTAACATTGAATGAATGAAGCAACTGTTCGTGTACGCGGACGATATAGATTTAATATTCACCCTACATTGTAAGAATAATGAAATCACGACGGCAAAGGTGACTAGGCTATATAGCTCAGATAAGAGAAAAACTTAGATTGTATTTTACCGTGATTGGTAAGCCGGAGAAGAGGCTGTTGGAAAGACTGAGGCGTCGTTAGGATGACACAATTAGAATATATCCTCAGGAGGCGGATGTTCATGATGAAAACTGATTTGGGCCTGCCCAGAGTAGAATCCAATGGCGGAGATTGTTTACTACGGCGATGAGCTTGTAAATTCCGTGCGCTATAGTTAATTATTCAGTTAATTAATTCACATTAAGTAGCTAATTTTAATACAGGAAACTGCATTCATTAAAATATGTTTAAGAGACTGAAACAAAATTTCAGCCATAATATGTACCTTTCTTTTGCTATTCGTAGTTACATTTAGTTAAGCTAAGGAGAGTTTCTTATGCGGTTTCTATTTATAACATATAATGTTGTAAAATTATTTCATACTAAGTTCATTTAGAGGTGTGATATTCAAGAGTAATTTTAATTTATTTAAAAAATAGAAATAATACGCATACGTGAAACAATGAACGAAAAATTAAGAAGTAGTCAAGTTTAATCAAAATTAATATGATTAATTATTAAATCTGTGAGCAATACTTCGCGACATTTTCAGTGCAAATTGCAATATTAACCCAGAAAACACTTATTAACTCATCGAAAACATTTTTAGATGATTATTGATAAGAGCACTGCAGATTCAAGGTAAGGCAATTATGTTATATATTAGGAGCGCGTGCTTGCCATATTGAAAATCCAAAGCGGCCCTACGTGCGTTCTGAGAGTGGTTGACTTTTCACCATAGCTATTTCCGGTATTTTCAATAAGAAACCACTAACAGAAATTATATTATAAGCACTTCTAGGTTTACCCAAACTTTTTATCTACTTTCCTAAGCTATAAGCATTGTTCTGAACCCCTCCCCGTTGACATAGAAAGTAATCCACGCTTAAACCCTCTCCATCTCGGCTGATTACGTAATACCTGAATGACCTCTTGTTTTCGTTGTTTCTGGTATGCTGTCTTTTATAATAGAAAATGAATATAATTTTAAGTACACTGTAATCATGTAATAAATTTATTACATGATTATTTACCTGTTTATTTACATTATTATTTTACGTTTTAATGCATTTTCCATTACGTTTATGCAAGTATATAAGTCAGTCATGTTTCAGCTAAATATTTATTGTCAAAGTGCCTGAGGAAGCACGATCAGTAGTGAAATATTGCAGAATATGTCTGTGGTGTAGGAAAACACCACATTTACAGCGTTGTTTTAAAACACCAAAACTGGTGGCATTTTAGTTGCCACCCCAAAAGGAGTATTAGAATAAATCTACACTTGGTTTGCAGAACTCCCTCGAACATCATTATTCGTGTTTCTCAACACCATCGGGGGGGGGGGGGAGGTCCGGAACACCGTTTTTGGTGTAGACAAACATCTCTACCGGTGCTGAGAAACAACGTTACCAGTGTTGAGCAACACGTCTACCAGTGTTAAGGGGCACAACTAGAAGTGTTAAAGTATAACTTCAATTGTGTTGAATAACACTCCTAGCAGTGCAATTTAACACCGTTAAAGGCGTTTGTCGATACCAGAAATTGTGTTACGGACGCACCCTGTAGTGTTACCAACACTGGAATTGGTGTTGAGAAACCACCAATGTAAACCACCTATTCTACTACTGCTTTTGGTGTTTTGGTATTTTTGAAACACCAATAATTTATATAGTGAATATGAAATATTAATGTAGCTATAATTTATTGTTTATTATCGCAGCAGTCAATTAATTAAATAGGATAGTGCTGCTAAGATAGGAATGGACTACGTACCAGAGAGCTGTAGTTTTCCTTGGTAGTCACTCGTGTTTAAGTTTGTTGATATGTTAGGGTAGTATTTCGGCTCATGAAGAACGAAACTTTCTTTGAAGTACTGAGAAATATTATTATTGACCAAGATTTCCGAATATACATATTGAGTATGCTTGCTCCTTGAGGGCAACGTATGATGTTATGATGAATCAAAATCTTCTGAAAAGTTTTCTTCCCCTATGAAATTTAATCTGTTTGATATGAGGAATAGGTAATTTGATCTTCTTGGTCAAATAATGGATCATAGTAATCTTCCATAGAAGTTGCCATTCTCACATCATTGTTTTCTTCTTGACGGAAGATTGAGTCATATAACGACTGTTGTCGAATACACTTAGAATCATAAAATTCTTGTGAATTATTCATGCTGATAGATTCATAATCGAATGATTCATAATCTTTCCACTTTTCTTCGATCTCATCGTCATTCCATGAATTTTCTGAGCACAAGGAAGGCATTGATTGTGTTCTCAACAAGTGACTTCCTTTCTTTGGTGCTGTTTTGAAATTATTTTGAACTATTCTTCCATTGTATATATTGATTTTATTGTTTGCGGTTAAGGCATTCTGAAATTTAAGAAACAAAGAATTAGATTGAAATAAAGGAACTGATATTAATTTATCACAACCGATTCACTTAAAAAAAACTGATCATTTTATGTTCAGAATAGTTGTTAACAGAGATTAAAGTTATTAACCTAAGATTTTACGCGGTAATATCTGGAACACCGAGTCAAGTTCGAATTTTCCTGTCGTATTACCAAATATTCTAATAAAATAAAGCTTAAGGTGAATAATGCAAGAAGATTCAATGAAGGTACAAACTATTCTGTCTACCAGGTGTATGCATAAGTAGTTTCCGGTTTACCTAACAGATGGCGCCAGCGAAAAGTACGCAGCGTATTCATTTGACACATACGTCACTTTGTTCGTCTGACATTAAACTACAATCACACACAAGTTGAGTCAATCAAACACTAGCATCTTTGTTTTATCGTTCAGTGATCATCTCGAAGTTTGTGCCTGAAAAAGAACATTTGCGGCAAGCATTGCTTTTCTTATTTAATCAAAAGAAAAAGACTGTTGAAAGTCATCGTGTGCTGGTAGAAACATATGGTGAACACGTTCCATCGATTAGAACATGTGGGACATGGCTTCGACAATTTAAAAGTGGTGATTTCAATGTGAAAGACAGTGCGCGCTCTGGTAGACCACAAAAGTGAGAACACGAGCAATTGCAGGTGTTACTGGAGGATGACCCAACTCAAACTCAACAGCAATTGGCAAAAGCGTTAAATGTGTCACAAGAAACAATCAGCAGACGTTTACGAGCAATGGGGAAGATCAATAAGAAGATCAATAAACTGGGTAAATGGGTCCCACACGATTTGAATGAACGTCAAATGGAAAATCGCAAAGTCACTTGTGAAATGCTGCTTCAACGCCACGAAAGAAAATCCTTTTTGTATCGAATTGTGACGGGTGACGAAAAATGGATTTATTTTGAAAACCCGAAGCGGAAAAAATCGTGGCTTTCACCTGGTGAAGCCGGTCCTTCAACACCAAGGCCAAATCGCTTCGGCAAGAAGACCATGCTTTGTGTCTGGTGGGACCAGAGCGGTATTGTGTATTATGAAGTCTTGAAGCCCGGCGACACCGTTAATGCACAACGCTATCGCCAACAAATGATTAATTTAAATAAGGCATTGATCGCAAGACGACCGGAATGGGCCCGAAGACATGGCAAAGTGATTGTGTTACACGTCAATGCGCCGTCTCACACAGCAAAACCAGTGAAAGATACCTTGAAATCGCTTGGATGGGACATCCTTCCGAACCCGCCGTTCTCCGCAGACCTGGCGCCATCTGACTATCACCTCTTCGCATCAATGGGGCACGCGCTCGCTGAACAGCACTTCAGCAATTTTGAAGGCGTTGGAAAATGGCTCGACGAATGGTTTGCCGCAAACGACAAGCAGTTTTTCTGGCATGGTATGCATCAATTACCTGAAAGATGTACGAAATGTGTAGAAGCCGATGGCCAATATTTAAAAAACAAAAAACAAAATTAATTTCCCTTGAAAATTACGTGTTTTCTTTACCACAAAACCGGCAAAAACTTATGCATACACCTGGTTCTAGGTATCTTTATTTTTGTTATTTTGTTTTCCGTATAATGGCAAGAAACGATAAGCAAGATAGTAACTTCTGTATTTTTAAGATAGCCAGGCCGAACGTGCTTTGACGGGGATAACACGTAGATGCAGCAAATGTAAATCGGTGCTCAATAAATTAGTACTTACAAATCAATCTGGTTCTTTCACCCCGAAACGAAGCTAGTTATCACCTTTCGCGTACCCCCCCCCCCCCCCCCCAAAAAAACCCGGCAGGTTCACCGTTTTCTTAAAAATCCTTCTGTTTGTTTTCAAGATAAAAGGAATTACGCGTTTAATGGTATTTGAACAACATTGTGCCGTTATTAGTGTACTCTTTATACGTACATTTTTTTTGCTAGTGGCAGTCTCTTTTAGTTCGTTCTGGAATTACGTCTTAACAGTTGATCTAGGGTAGGTTTTCTACCACTGTTTCTTTCAGAGGGGAGCCCGGGGGTTACCCCCAGAATGAGCCAATCACTCCTCTAATTAAGAACAACAAGTATTGTAACAAGGGTGTATTCGTTGTTTTACTAGAATTACAACCTGTGTAATAAAGCGGACAATTTTTTTGGAAATTTAGAATTTCAAAATTTTATCCTATCACACTTACTGGTACCTATTCTGAAAATGCAAAATTTTGAAGAGGTGACTACTGATTCTGGTGACAACAGAAGCCTCAGCTTGCCTGATCGCAAATCGACGTAATGATGTTTCGAAATAATGGGACTTGCTAAGTGGGAATTATGCGACAAACATGTACAAACATGCATATAATAATTCAGAGTCATGTTCAATCCACTACTGGATGGGACCACTCCCTGAAGAAGGAGTTGGTCTACTGCTTCCACACTGAGCAGACGTGCTGGGAGAGGAGAGCCGAAGCTTTTAATTGCATCACGATGTTGGGTGCGCACCGTGCCAGACCACTCTCACATTGGAAAAAAATCCCTTGGCAGATCCGGGAATCGAACTCGGGACCCCACGATCGGCAGTCAGCGACACTAACCAGAAGACCAGCGAGGCGGTCTCTCTCTCTCTCTCTGATATATATATCAGAAAAACTGGCCGTTCTAGATCTAGAAAATCTAGAAAAACACAGACATACATTCAAGATTGAACTAAGCAACAGATTCAACGTCTTGGAAAAGTAAGAGGATGAAGAAGACATCAATAGCAGAAATAAAATAATGACTGAGATAATGAGATAAACAGCGAATTAAATAGCAGTCATAAAAAAGCAAAAAGAGAACAAAATCTCAGAAGAAACTAAACTCTTGATGAATAAATAAAGGGAAATGAAAGAAGAGGAAAGTTACATGAAGAAAATCGAGTAAATAGAACTAAATAAAACCGTAAGGTAGAAAATAAGAGAGGATGTATGAAGATACAACGAAAATTTTGTTAGAAATACAAATCGAGGAAAAAGAAAGCTTGAAGAAAACCGAACAGCAGCTCATGATAGGGAAAAGCAAATAATTAATTGCACTTAAGAGACCAGACGGAACCGTAACACGAAATAAGGAGGAAATTATAAACACATTTGAAAATTTCTACACAGAATTTTACTACTCCGAAAAAGAACTAGAAAACGATGATTCAGAAGAAGATGATGTAGAAGTTCCAGATGTAATGAAAGAAGAAGTGGATAAAGTACTTCGAGGAATGAAGAACGGAAAATTCACCAGGAGAAGATGGACCCACAGCAGAGATGTTAAAATGGGGAGGTGGAAAGATGAAAGAGGAACTTGCTAAATTCTCGATGTGCCTGAGGAAGAGAGAAATACCGTCAAGTTGGAATAATGCTATTATTATTTTATTGTACAAGATAGGGGACAACGAACGCGTCAAAAATTACAGACCAATTAGTTTACTGTCGGTTCTATACAAAATGTTCACCAAACTTATTTTCAATCGTATTGAACGAGTCTTGGATTTTAACCAAAAAGTGAACAAGCCGGATTTTGTCGTGTATTTAGCATAATGGGACACATACAAACATTGAATGAAGTTATGGAAAGGAATAATGAATATCAACTTCTACTATGTCAAGGATTCAGAGATTTAGAAAAAGCTTTCCATTCGGTCTCCTTGGCAGCAGTACTTAAATCATTTGAACTCCCCTAAATCATTTGAACATCAAGGCATCGAAAGTCCATACATTAAGTTACTGCGAAACAGCTACTCGACTGCTACATCTGTCATTAGACTACATCAAGAAAGTGAAAAATTTAAAGTTGGAAAGGGGGTAAGGTAAGGAGACTCAATTTATCCAAAACTGTTTTCTGCGGTCCTTGGAGAGTGTGTTCCAAAATTTAAACTAGGATGAAGTTGAAATAAAATTTAATTTTCGAATATCTTCATCACCTACGATTCGCTGATAATATAATCGTATTTGCTTCAAGTGCAGAAGAACTGCAAACCAGATTGGAAGAACTGTGTATTGAGAGTTCGAAAATAGTCCTTAAAATAAATTTAATCAAAACAAGAATGGTGTACAACCAACATGCTGCAAAGAAGGCAATAAAGATAAGCGGAGAGACAATAGGCATAGTCGACGAGTATATTTACCTAGGCCAGCTCAAAACATTTAATGCTAACTTGACTGATGAAATAAATAGAAGATTCAAAATGGAGTGGAGTTCGTTTTGAAGACTAATACTTTGACCATCGCTGTACTATTAAGTTTGTATTTCTCAATAAAATGTAACATGTCGCCATAGATAAACGCCTATAAAGCGAAATCTGTGTCATAGTTGAATACACTTCACACTAACGCTCTATTAAAGAAATTAAAGGCTCGTTGAAGTATAGTTTAAAATTCAAATCAACATACAAGTGAGAACATGGGAAAAAGTAGTTAATTTATTGTATTCTCTTTTAAGCACATTTTTTATGGAGCTAACTTGGAAATACACATATGAAGCGTAATCTAGGGCACAATATAATAGTTAACGTCCTATAAATGAAATCTTTCGTTGGAATATAGATTTAAATTCAACGTGTTTTCAAGATGGAAAAGAGGAGACAAAATAATAGTTAAAGCATTCAATTAGCTTTATTACAAATGTATTGCTTTGAATTAGAAAGAATTCCATGAAATGAAATTGATACCATTGTTGGAAATAACAGTTAAACAGTTGAATCCACGTCGAACTAACATTTTATCAACAATATTGAAATATCCCGTGTATTCACAGACAAGCGTATATTACGTAAGTGTACTGACAGTGTTTATGTGTGTAAATCGGTAATCAAAACAAACAATTGAGTGACATAAACAGTGGAAGACGACAGACAACTAGCTGATATCAAAAGATAGAGGGAGCTGGAATCAATGGAGGAGAAATTCGGAGGAATACCCCTACATTCACCTATAAAATTTAGCAGCGCGAACTACTGAGTATCACTTACTCTTGAGTGGTCAATTCCTCTCCCTTCACCTGTCCACAGAAGGCATCGCTTCTGGGACATGTTGATACACAGAAGGCATCGCTTAAGGTATCATCCTGCACACACAGAAGGCATCGCTTCAGGTATCATCCTGCACACACAGAAGGCATCGCTTCTGGTGTGTACTTTACGTAATTACTTTCTCCCTTTGTCCACAGAAGGCATCACTTCTAGGACAACCTTGCACACACAAAAGTCATCGCTTCTGGTGAGTATTCTACCCAAACTCTACCTTATTGCACACAGAAGGCATCGCTTCTGGTGCATCCCTGACACACAGACTTCGCTCCCAGACCTCTCCTTGGAGAACAACAGTCAAGAAGAAGACGTCCGCACTAAAAATTCTGTAATTAGTAGTTTACGGGACGCTAGTTTTGTCAACCCATCAGTAAGTCAGTCATTTATCGAATTTTAAATAAAATTGTTTAAGGGCTGAAACCACAAACCCGTGTAATACTTGCTCTACCTACGGCATTTTGAGAGAGGGCCACAAGAACATTACGATATCAAGTGCTTGTGGAAATATGATTTAAAATTAAACGTAGCCCTAATTCTTTTAACCAATAACGGTTTATCAACGAAATAAACCAAAAATCAATTTGATTCCCAGGAGCTGGCGATTCCGAGTGAGGTTTTAGTCAGTTTTATCAGTTTAGCATTTGTGCGAAGGCCAAGGACGAAGGTCAAGGAGCGTAATATCTCACACTAATGACGATCTTGTGTCGTAAGTCACGCATAAATATAGGAAAATACAATTATTTTTTTTTAAAAATGCGGCTATGGCCTTTAGACATCTAACGGGACGATGACAAAGTGTCCCTCCGACAAAGTGTCTCTACGACAAAGTGGACCTGATTTTGAGAGAACAGTTTGTCGGCGACAAAATGTATCTTCGATGAACCAAATTGAGAAAGAGAGACAGTTTGTCGTGTTCGACCCCGTCAAAGTGTCTCTCCTCAGGAATGTGATACAGTTTGTCGTAGAGACTCTTTGTCGCTTATGAACCAAATGAGAAGAGAGACAGTTTGTCGTGTCTGAGCCCGTCAAAGTGTCCCTCCTCAGGAATGCGATACAGTTTGTCGGAGAGACATTTTGTCGCCGATGAACCAAATGAGAAAGAGAGACAGTTTGTTGTGTTCGACCATTCCTGACTGGTTCGACTCAATGAAAAGAAATCCTGGAAAATCACAGCCAGGAAGGTCGACGGTGGGAATCGAACCCACGACTTCCCGAATGCGAAGCCAACGCTCTGCCAACTTCTCGGTAAACTGTAAGCATATTAAAGAATGAAGCTGAAGTAATTTATTTTCAGTATGTTAAGATAAAGATAAAATGAATTGAATGGGCTGTAACAGCACTATGGCTTACACCCGTTCCGATATGGAGGAAGTCCCTTATCTTTGTCACGTCTAAACATAACTGTTAATTAACTAACATTATAAAATCATATAAAGCTGAAGATGTAAAAATGTCTTCAGAAAAAGAAAATAAGGTAAAAACTAAAGATGTATAGAGTCTTTAGCATAACAAGTTAAAAACGTGAAGGTTGTAAATGGGCCTTCACAAAAATAAAATAATAAAACTACATAAAACTTAACATCCAAACAATACAATCAACTCAAATAAACGGAGATAAACCGGTCACTTGAACAAACGTAAGAACTTTTCGCAATATAGCCGATTCATCCCCTAACAAACACGCAATGTCATTGGGGATGTTATAACGTTGTCTGAGATGATTATATCCTGGACAATCTAAAGGAACGTGACGAATACTTAAGAATCAATTGCATGTGGAGGGTCCAAACCTCGCAACAGATATTCATGAGTCATGCGACTGTGCCACATACGTAGACGACATAAAAGTACTTGCTCACGCCTACTATCTCGGCAAGATTATTCCCATTTAGCAACCGTTACCTTAATTTCTTTCAATTTATTAACAGCAATGTCATCCCGTCGCCGCTGCCATTCATTCCGCGTAACTTGTCTATAATATATCAACATGTCCTAAAATGGGACATGTTGGATATCAATGTTACCTCCTAAAGAGGGCTAATGTGCAGCTTGGCCTACCAATTCATTACCATGGATACCAACATGACTGGGTATCCACGAAAAGACAACCTCACCACCAGCATAGCAGATGGCGTGTGTTTTACATCTTGGATGGCGTGTGGAGATCTTGCACGAGCGGATATTTAGAATATATATTGTCGAGACTTTGAACAACACTCTTCTGATCTGTACAAACAAGGATGCGGTTGAAACCACAAACAAGACTAAAATCTAAAGCCTTTAAAAGAACATATAGCTCAGCGGTAAAAATACTGGCTTTAGGATTAAGACCAAATTGGCGGGCATCCCCATCTACAACAAACGCACATCCAATAGATTCATCTGATTGGACCCATCCGTAAAAACTGATAAAACGTGGGTACTGACTATGCAAGGCACGAAAACGTTGCTGGAAATCATCATGGATGTCTCCGTTTTCTTTAGACTGGATAAAGAGGTATCAATCTATGGTCGGACAAGTGTCTACGGAGGACGGAGACTAAAACGGACAGGGCAGACAGTTGGGAAGTCTGCATTCAGATTGTCCTATAGCTCTGATGCTCGGATGCCATGTGGTCGGGTTGCGTGACCACGGCGTGCATATAGGGCTCGTTGTACTGAATATTCGACTAGGCTATGTGCTGGGTGGCCTGCTAAAGATGATATCTTACCAAGATAGCTCAGCACATGGTACATCCTATGAATCTCGAGCGGTGGTTCAGCGGCATCAACACAAAAACTGGTGACCGGACTTGTGCGATACGCGCCAGTGGAGAGTCGGATTCCAGGATGATGGACGGTGTCAAGTGTATGTAAAGCAGAAAATCGTGCGGAATATGCGTGACAACCATAATGAAGTTTCGATAAAATAAGTGCGCATTAAAGGCGCAAAAAGGGTGTACGATCACTACCCCAACTGGGATTACTTAAGACACGTAACAAAGTCAGTGCTCTGGTACAAGAAACTTTAATTTGGCGAAGGTGACTACGCCAATTTAACTTACTATCCATGATCAGACCAAGATATCGTACCTCCTCGACGAACTGGAATTGTCTGTCTCCAAGAAAGAGATCTGGGTCTACAAAACAATTTCGTTTACGGCAGAAGTGTACACAGACTGTCTTCGTTGGAGAAAAACGAAAGCTAGTCTGGTGTGACCAGTCAGCAAGACGATTAAGCGTCAACTGTATCTGCGAGGTTGATATTCGCAGATTTACAGGCAATCGTCAAGCCGTCAACATATAAAAGACCTTGCACAGGAGGGTGAATACAAGCATAAAACTATTCACTGCAATAGCGAACAGTGTTACGTTCAGCACACTCCCTTGAGGTACGCCATTCTCCTGTAAATAACGCTCTGAGAAACGATCACTAACACGGACACGAAAATAGCGATCGCTAAGAAAATTTGATATAAAATGGGCCATGTGGCCCCTAATGCCCCAGTCATGAAGCTGGCGTAATATGCCATAGGCGTATCTCTAGGTGGTATCATAGGCCTTCTCTAAATCGAAGAACACATTCAGAACATATTCATTCCGGAGGAATGCGTTCTGAACAATAGACAAAATGGTCGACAGTTGATCGATATTGGTGAAACCCACACTGATCATTAGAATCAAGTTGTTATGCTCCAAGTACAACATTAGGTGCCGGTTTATCATTCTCTCAAGTAGCTTACATACGCAGCTAGTGAGAGCAATGGGCCGGTAACTTGTGGGGTTTAGTTTATTCTTGTCAAGTTTCAGAATGGGAATGACAATTAGCCCAGTCATTTTAGACAAACGTTTGGTCAAACTGTGCGAAAAATAAGCCAAAGCTGAAAATTGACCCATTTAATCTATTTGATGTCCTGAACAACATATAAAAAGTCCCCTAGTCTCCCATGGGCGCTTCATGGAATTCCAGACGGCTGAATTGCTGGGACGCTGGATAAATGCAAGGAATCGCTGGAATTGCTTTTAATTTCAAACGAATAGGCCTACGGAGATCAAATAGGGCTCAAATGAAAGAGAAAGAAAAGGGCATTATTTTAAGATGTTCATTATTTTAATTCTGCATCATGTGCTCTCACACAAGGAATAAAACTTTTTAAAATGACTAAAATAATCCATAAATGATCTCTTTGGTATTCTTATTTGTGCTATGGAAAGCTGGGTATCGCAGATATTGCAAAAACTTGATATATATTTTTTGAAGGAAAATTTTATCTTTCCAATGACGTATATATTGTATATGTAGGACCACTGGTTGCGGAGATATGAGCGTTTAAGGGACGCACTGCACCTGCACTGACCTTTGTTCAGCGCTCACGTGATATTCATTGTTTCGTTTTGCAGGTGACAAACAATGGTACGCCACTTATTAAAAGAAAACAAGTAAGAATTGGTCAGGATACCTTAAGTGGATGTAGACCTCGTTCAGTTCTACCTCCGATTTTGCTTGGTGTAGGTGGCTTGGCTCACCGGCACTTTGCTTCTAAACAGCTCGTTTACGTTCTTCAAAACTTGGATTCTGTTTCATAACATGAAGTTCAAATATATGAAATTTCCACGGTTAAAGAAAATAGTGACAAGGAAACTCATGGTTGCCTTGTTCAACAAATTTTTGATAATGCAGATTGTATTATTCGAACAACCGACGGTTTTGAAACGTTCCACAGCTTGGGAGGGGTACTGTGGACCACTCCTCCCTAGGAAATAGCGAAAACACCATTACAACATATGTTGAAGATCCCTTCAGCTGAAGAGATTGCTGCAAAAGGAAAAGTAGATATTAAATGGTACAGCAAGCCTTACGTTCAGGTCTCACCGACATCGTTATAAAGGATCTGGGACAACATTCTGTCGAGAGCCTTTCAAGAGCTGTTTCCTTGAACCTATTATGGGACGCCGGAAAGTGGAAATCACCTGTCTGCACTGAGTCATGGAATGGATACATGAAGATCGCATTAGATAACAACTGTTCATGTGAAAGATCACAAGTTGATGCCCTACCCTTCATCAATCTGGACCCTGGAAATCTGAGTGCATTGTACACGGCTATGCAATTTACTCTCGATATTTGTCACAAGAACCAACAACACTCTTTCTTCATCACATTTGATCAACCGTTGTATATTAAGGCCGTCGAGATGGTTGCTTCTGCATGGGAAGTGATTTGAAAAAAAAATGAGGGTTTGGGAGGATTTCATCTTCCTATGTTCTTCATGGAAGCGATAAGATATATAATGGAAGGTAGAGGCTTCTGAGCAATTGGTTCTGCCCGAGGATTCCGGATTCTGGGGGAAATCGGACAAAGGTGCCGCCAGAAAACGAGAACGCGGTGCTCTAGAAATCAATACTGACGTATTCGAATGAAACTTTCACAGGTTTATTGCGAGGTCTACTGTTCGAAGAAACTTTATACTAGTAATACTTTCTTCTTCTCAGCTGATTTTGAGTTCTAACTCTGAGAGCAGTGACATAACATATTGTCATAAATATTTCAATTTCTTTCTGAACACCTTCCTAAGACTCGAAATCGATGAACTAATTAACCGAGCGTAGTGAGGTCTCCTAGTTGACTCAACTGACATTTATGTTGTCTGTCTCTGTGTGTATCTGTATGTCTCACAATATAATTGCCGAACGCGTGAACCAATTTGAAACTTTCATATATACTGTTTATTTGCTCAAAGGACAGATCAAGTTCGTTGGGGAAGAAAATCGGACAAGGAGGGAAGGCGTTAAAACGCTCCCTAAAATTGCAAACAAAGATAAAAATGAAGAAAACTATTATTAAATGGACAGTTTTCTGTTATAAGAGCTTTATAAATTTACAAACATACTCCGGTGATTGCGGGCTATTTGTTGTGGAAGGGGGGACAAAATCGGACAAGGATTTAGCCAAAAATGAAAAAGGGGTGCTCTAGAATCGGGAGGTCCACAGTTGGAAGAATCTTTACAATAGTGATACTACAAGTTGATTGAAAACATCCCTCATTTGTTTAAGCGCAACAATTTTCTGACAAATCCCTGTTAATAGGAGCTGATAGGAGAACTGTTGCTGTTTTCAAACTACTCCTGGTTCGACCAAGAAATCTTTGTGCATTTCGTCTTACCTGTTGCCATTTACTTTAAGAGTTGTATTAAGTTACATAATACAATTTTTAAATCTTTAGATTCTATCAGTTCTGTCAGTCTTCATTCCCTTAACAAATTAATTGTTCTTCAATGGTTAGTGCTGTCTTTTCTTGCAAAATTAAGCAATTCTTCTCTTGTTAGTGTTAATGATTTGCTTTCTCATCCTGAAAGTAAATAAAAGAAAAACATACTTGGTGGGAGGAGACCTTGTAGCCGATGAACCAAATTGAGGAAGAGAGGCAGTTTGTCGTGTTCGACTCCGTCAAAGTGTCTCTCCTCAGGAATGCGATACAGTTTGTCGTAGAGATACTTTGTCGCCGATGAACCAAATGGGAAGAGAGACAGTTTGTCGTAGAGACACTTTGTCGTCTACTAACCAAATGAAGAGGCAGTTTGTCGGAGAGACAATTTGTCGCGGTCCCCATCTAACAAGGGAATGTTTTTTTGCTACGACAAAAGTTCTGGTGCGAAAATATGTTTTTTCTGAAGGATGTAATACGCTCGAAATCAGAAAGGACGATCATTCATCTGTGAATTGCTACCTTCCTCTCCAAACTGACCAGTGAGTACTGGAATACTGTATAGTACAAAAGACTGGAAACAATCTTGTAAGTCGTCAACACGTGAAGGGAGTGAGACAAAATATTGAATAGAAGTAACGTGGATGCTGGAGATGAGAATCTAGCATCCCGCACTACTAAATGCGGGAGATGAGAACCATAGCAGCCATCTTGAGAGTCGCCATCTTGGAACTTCCTGGCGATTTTGTAATGGAAAGTGGGTCATTTGACATATCGTTTTAGGCTAGCTTGTTTCAAGACATTTTAAGACCTACATTATTCTTATGTCGTAATAAATGGGGAGCTATAACGTCAGAAATCTATGACTACAAAAGTAGTCATTGGGTGTCTAGATGTATGGGAATATGTCCAAAACAATTGAGGAGCAAAACGAAGACAACAACACACTATAAGAGATTCAACAGAAGGTCGATCGGGAGGAAAGATGAAGAAGAGAATTTACAAGGAAGGATGACATACCATTAATATCAAAAGGACCGTTCCAAGAACAATGGCAGCTAACCCTAAAAAAAAAGAAAGGAAAATACGGAAGACGTTCTGAAAATGATGATAGAAAACTACCAATTCCAGATGTCATGAAAGTGAGTACAATATCAAAATCTCCAACAATATATAAAAAATTAATAATTGGTTCAGGAAGGAGCATTGGCTACACCGCCAACATGATCGGAGCAGGAGAGAAACACATGAGAAATGGTTGATCAAGTTTTGCAGAAGATTCTAGTTGCAGCGGCAGGACGAGAAGTTACTCAACCCCAAATTCAACATTCAAAATTGAGAAGCCTGATAGCATGAACTAATCATCAGGAAGCAAGAAAGGGAGAAAGAAAGAAAAACAAAGATACCTCTCTGAAAGCCAAAGAAAATAAAATTTCTCCAAAAGAACAGGAAGAGGAAACTATATCAGACTTACGAAAAGAGGAAAGTAGTGACATGAAGGAAACGCATAGCGGGGATTGACAACTGCCCCGCACCAACCACGCACCCTACTAATTACTTTCCTACAGAAATACTCATACCAATAATTATACCCACCCCCTTTCCTTTCCTCCGATGATTAAAACATGCTGAAAACACAAAATCTATTACTGAATTAAATATTGCCTCAAGAAATTTAATAAGAAGAAATTAATTTAAAAAGTCCTTTCTCTTTTACCACTCCTTCAGTTGAGACCACACACGTTGCTGAGAACACAGTTTTGTATAGAACCTGAGGGAAGAAAATTTTTGATAAAAAAGAAAGAAAAAAGAGGGAGACACAACACGTAGACAAAGAAGTCGCTGATACTGAAGGTTAAAAACATAAATTAATAATATAAAAACAGAATAAGAAATGAAATGGTTATATTTGATTGAGAATTACCTAATTGACGTAAATATAAGAAATTTCAAGTAAATATTAAAAATCTAGGTACATTCTATTGTTAGTAATATTGTTTAATACAACTTTGATTAGGCCTTCTGTTTGATTGAGAGAAAAATAAACACTGATTTTGCATAACGAATTGTGATATTCATTGTACTTGTACCGACTGGTTTCCGAAAGCATGGGTAAATTGCAGAATCATTGAATATAAGTTGCTAGTGAGATATACAGAAATGCAGAGAAGGAGAAGCACGTATTCTACTAAATAAAATATGATATTGACGGGAATTGTACTGACAGGATTTCGAAAGCATGAGAAAATTACAGAAAGATAACAAACACGAACAGAATCGTTGAATATAAGTTGGTAGTGCATATACAGAAATTGAGACAAAAATGATCTTATTTGACTAAATTAAATATGATTTTGACGGGAATTGTACTGACAGGCATCCGAAAGCATGGGTAAATTACAAAAAGATAACAAACATGAACAAAACAGTTTAATACAAGGGGGAAACGCAATACAGAAACTCAGACAAAAATGATCTTACTTGACTAAATTTGTGCTGACAGGCTTGCGAAAGCATGGGTAAATCATATAAATGTAACAAACACGAACAGAATCGTTGAATATAAGTTGGTAGTGAGATATACGGAAAGAGACAAAAATGATCTTATTTGACTAAATAAAATACGATTTTAACAACACTTGTGCTGACAGGCTTCCGAAGGCACTGGTAAAATGTAGAAAACTATGTTTAGGCATATACCTTGTATTGAAGTATCATTTTTTGTTAATACATTTAAAGATGCTACTGGTAATGTATGATTTGTAAAGCAATAGATGATTTAAATGTAATGCGGTTTTGTGGTATAGTGGTGATGGTTACAGTGGATAATAGTGTGGACTGGTATTAAAACATTTGACTAATGCTGACTGATAATTACATATGTGAAGAGAACAATAAAGACTTTAGTTGTTTGTTTAGAAATAATACTGACGCCGCAACCTGATACCGGCACATCATAGTGCAATGGGACGCCGTCCCGGAACATAATTGTGAGGCGAAACTCCATTCTAGGACATAATTCAGAGTTGGAACGTCATTCCTGATAACATTTTTGTGCTGAAAACATTATTGTCCATAGTGTGCTTTAGTAAATTGTATAATGATCGATTTGTATTCGTGCTCATAGTTGATTGCAGATGATTCGGAAATAATAATTGCTCACTAGAATAAGAAAAGCAAGTTTGTGACGCTTTATAGATCTATGGATGGTAAATACTTCTAAATATTGTTAGAAATACGTATCAATTGATTTTGAAGAAGAACAGAAACCTGTACGATGGAATTTAAAATCTTGCTGAACAAAAAAAGCTTGCAACATTATTTAGAAACTCAAACCTGCAAACTTTTAGAAATTCTGGACGCAGAATGAAGTGTGATTGAAAGTTCTTGACTTACATTAAATTATTACGAGAAAATATTTAAGAACTCTGACATGAGATCCTGATATAGGAACATGGAGAAATCGAATAACACTTGTCGTACACATAAAAAAATTATGTACACTACAAAAGTTTAATATAGCCCACAAATGAAACTTTAACATGCAAATGGGAAGGGACTATACTTGAACAAAGTTTTCATAGAATTAGTCGAATGTGTCTTGAAGGCAATGACGCGTAATAACATGTAATGTTTTTAATGATATAAAATATTATATACTTTGAATAATTTAATAATATTGCACAGTTATGATATTTTAGATCAAAGATCAGTAAAATAGTATACTAACGACAAGTGTATTAGCCATTTCATCAATCGAAGTGTATCGAACTCGGATTCATTTAATAATTAACACACTTGTTTGTGCTACATAAAATGTTTATTGAAACCATCCAAGGATGGATATCACTATGAACGCAAATGAATTAAATAAATACGTCATTGATGGACTTTTATGGTATTTGAGTTGTACCAAGATGTTTTAAAACATTTGTGTTTGTTGTGATTTTATTAGATACATAAATTGCACAACCACTAATGAGAAAACACATTGTGACTGGTTAAAAAATCCTATAAGGACGGGTCAATGATTGAACAAGAACTTAGGTGCGGATGAAATTATACGTAATGGCAGTTTGTGAATGTTGTACTCAGAAAGTTGGTTCTGATTGTATAATAAGCAGTACAGAACTTAGGAAATCGGCATTGCCGCTAACGTATATAGCATGTTTTAATTATAGTCATATGGACTCGGCACAGTACGAGTGCATTGACATTTTAAGAAATGTAAGGGAGAAATTGTGGGGGAAACTTGACTATTATAGTATGTGTAATGAAAGTTATGGAATATTTTTAGAGTTTCATTCAGATAAGGACATTACGCTGTCAAAGTTTTTACACTCACACTTTCTCTAAATATAATTGATTGTTGCTCTTTTACAGTTCTGGTTGTTATCATTGCTTGCAACCCATCCATCAGGTTAAATAACTGCCCGTTGCATCACGTTGTGTATTTAGATCTCCATACATTACATACAACAACACAAATTGAGGTATGGTGATAGGTAAACATTAGAGTGTACCATTCTCGAATGACAGCACATGCCACCTTATAGTTAGTGTACATAATGGAGTACCATTGTGTTTATCTGCATCACCAAAACCTGTATCCTGGTTAGACGACCTTTGTAGCAGTTTGTTTACATAAAATGTCCAAACGTGTAATCGGATATTTAACCCACTATACATTATGGCACTTGGTTTATATGAGATGACAAACTTTGAATTTTGGTGGATAGACAACAACATTGTAGCACTGTTGTCACCAAATAGGTCCTGTTGAATATACACCATTTTGTTGTATCAATGGTAACGTAGTATCCTGCGGGTTATACCACTTTGTTCTGTAGCAGTGAATCTTTGGTTTATTGCTTCATTAGGTGTAATTATATTATTCTGTATCATTGGACGTTTGTTTTGCATTACTGTTCAGTGTAATTATAATATTCTGCACGCTGAACCATGTTTATACCATGACGTGTATCTGTATATAACTGTAAAAGTTCTCTGTGAGCATTGTATTTGTTATTTGCACAATAAAGACCCTTTTTAATTACAATCATTGCTTTTTATTTTTAATCCATCTCCAAAGCCGAAAGTGAAGCTGCATGTTCAACGTCCTTTGTCCACAGCACATCGTAGATTATCTCAACTGGGATGCATTTCTACAAGGATGCACAGTGCTCCAATTCAATTCGATCGTGTCTGATCGCTATCCAATGACACCATGGGAAAGACAATCGGTAGAAAACATGTGGTCAACTCGTAGACCTCGATGTTGGCTCATTAGTGTAAATCATTACTTTAATTGTGTTCATATCACTTTGCATGTAGCGATGACGTTCGTGATCGTTGGTCATGTTGTACAGTCAACGATCTGTGGTTGCCTCCAGCAGGGGACATAGGTCTTACCCGCACATATGGTCGCAAGCGGTTGGGTAATGTGTTGACTAGTAAATCTGTCATAGCTAGTTTGTAATGATCTCTGCAAAAGCTAAATCATAGGTATGCTATTTTCGCTTTCCGTGCTCGTTTAGTTGCCACTCTATCCTCTCCCTCTGCTTTATTGTTTTATTGAACGTAGGTTCGTATCTGTGCCTGTTCTACCAATCGAATAACCAGTTTCAAATATCAACCTGTTCCTTGATTCGGCTATTGACTATCATTATGTCTATTTCCTGTGTTACAATGGTTCTCCGCTGTGCTGGTCTGATTGTGTGCTATTCGCTCTATAGACACCCTGCCTATGCTCACCTAATGACTCCGACATTTGTTTCGTATATCCAACAGGTGTATATGTAATGTCCAGTCAGTTGTGTGTCTATGTAATATCCTATGGAGTTGCATATGGCTGTATTTCCGCTACTGCTACCTATTATCTATGTCGACTTGGTATTATCGTGTTCGATCGTTGGTCCTGTACTGGATTGTAGTCCAATCTATTCACGACTGGTAATACTAAACTGGTAATATCGTCCCTTTCCGGCATTAACGCAGTAAGCGACATTTTTTTTTTCAAAATTGACTTTTTTGCCGTTTCTGACTCAGAATTTTAAGGCGCATCGAATGGTCTAATCGCCGTGTTTCAATCATCTGCCGTTGCCGAGATAGCTATGTCGCTTACTCGGGGGTAATTAGACTTATTGAGGGCAAGAATGTCGTATGTAGCATTTAGTCGTTTGTTTTTACGGTTTAAACGTTTCAAATGAAACGGAAAAACTGACTTGTAGTAAGGATTATTTCAAAGACCAAGTTCTCTTCGTGTTAGGAGCAAATAAAAATCATCAAAAAATTCAGTTTTTCAGTTCTCCTGTAAAATTTTCAAAATGTCGTTTACTGCGGTAATGTCGGAAAGGGACGATATATTTAAGGATATTATTTGTTTTGAATAATATTCTGTATGCAGTGCTTAGATGTGTCAGGTATTCTGACTGATCCGTCACGACGTTGGATCGTTAAAGACAATCCATCCAAAGCTTTACTACTGGTGTGTGGTAATAATGACATTTCTCCACGGGTGCAGCATACTTTCCCCATCTTAGGGTTTGTCACGTCCGTGTTGGTCTCTTGTTACTCTGAGTTTTATATTATTAGTATTGTGATCCTTACTTTAATTATTTTTATTATCTTAATTCGGATTTGGCATTCTCAAAGTAGGGAGGCGAATGGTGTGATTGCATTAATAAACCGCATTGCCGATACGACAATAGTTATTTCCCACGTCGGTTGTGTATAGGGATTGGCTTGGATCCTTTGCATATAACTAACTGCAGCAATGGAACAATACCGGTAGACAATGTTGGCGACCGAAATCCCAGCACTGGCATCTATATATCATATCTACAATGTTTCATCACCACGTTGGGAAATTTTCTCCTGAGCGTTAGACACCCCGCAGTTCATAATAGAACTTTTATTTTTATTTCTCTCTACAGTTGTGTCTGAATTTCGGAATCAGTTAATAAACAACCAAGATACAGGCAATTTCAAATTTCCGGAATTTTTCTCGGGTTTCAATTTACGGGTGTGTACATTTGAGATAGAGACAAATTCGTCTTCCAGTTTCATGTCGACTATGCTAACTTTTTCTATTAATTTGGCATTATCTACTCATGCACTTGACCGTTTATACCGCACTAAACAATGAAGATATCGTATTAATGGATTGTCAGGAATTTCTAACATGTATATGACTTACAGGTCATCTTATCATCTTATATCACTCTCTCTCTTTTGTGCTTTCATCAACGCTTCGGATTCCACCCTCGATTACACACACACACGCACACTGATCTACAGCACTAATTCCTTTTGTCCACATTTAACACTGTTTCGTAATACTTTCATCACTTATATCCAGTGGATTCGAGCTGTACCCACCTTGTGCACCTCCGTCTTCTGTACACAGCAATTTGTTCTGTAGTGCGACGAGCCAAAAGAACAAGAAATTAAAATGTGGTTAAGTCTAACACGAAATTCTCGCGAAGAGAAAAACTCTCAGAGATAACATAAAAGACATGAAATGAAACAACTTAAGTCCCGTCTGTCTGACTGAAAAGCTAGATGAATAGAACTGACAGAAAAGAAAGAAAGAAGGCGAACCATAAAAAGAGTTATCATTTAGAAATGTGATTTGAAAACCTTGTCTACCTCTTGTTGTTTCTCGCTCCCCTCGCGGACTCTCGCTCTTTCTCTTGCTTTTGTACGCTCTTTGGTAAATGGGCCGCCTTGGAGAAGAATCCAAATGCCTTCAAATAGCAAGAAAGAAGTCTTTCTTTCTCGGAAGAGTGTTACCAATACTATGTTAAAATTAAAAATAGTTCTTAAAATACAGCGGGAAAGACATGTTCCAATTAACATAAAATAAATTCAAACGGTTGTAGTACAGTACATGCAGGAAATATTCGTAAATCGCTGTAAACAGATCAATAAAATGTCGTCCTTTTAATAACGGCTATGTAAGCACGAAAGAGATATAAAGGGGGATACGAAAATAATTGATATTACATTAACAATGCATGTAATAGCGCAATAGTAATTCTATCGCAAATAGCAGGGGGGAGGGTGTAGTACACCAATAACAAGCTGGCAAATGAGGGGAAACAATAAGAACAATAAAATGTTCATAACACTCGCAAACTGTAGAGCATCAGAACAACAATCGTATTACATAAGTTGGGAAGTATTAAGGAAATATAGTGGATATAAACAATGACATTAAACCTAAGTACGATCTCCGCCCCCATGGTGGGAGAAAGGGGTAAACTACAGTAACATCGGGCGTTAAGTAATTAATACAGTAAGCAATTAGGGCCATTGCAGGGATTCACCAGTCAAAAGTATACTAAAGTACACCTGAAATAATAACTGACAGCATAGCGCTCGTGTCTCTGAAAATACAGTGTTGCGACCCCAAAAGTAGAGTGCATTTAATAAAGAATACATGAAAGGTAACCAAAATTTATCCTATTTATCCTGAGTAGTGGAATATAACAAACAATTACTGGTACCACATATACTACTGCCATATCTCTGCCGTCGTATTGTATATTCGCCGTCGGTCCACCGGCGAACATTGCAGGACAGCCACTGTGTTGGATTTCCGTAAGACAACAGCGGTTGTGTAGGAACGTCCGCCGGTGGACCGACGGCAAATATCCCACACCGTGGCTGTCCGCTTATGCCCGACCGCGGAGTCGGCAAATCGTTCATGGGGATGTCATCCGTGATGAAAATGTGCATGCAGAATATCTTTCGCCTGTTCTCCATGCCGTTTTTTGTCCATCTAGAGATTGGAGACAAAATCGGGACTAATTTTAGATAGAACTATTCCGCACTGTTCGTTGCTCCATATCCCTCAGCCCGCCAATATTACATATCCTCTTATGAGCCAGTAGTAGATCTGCTGGAGATCCATCCTGCGTTATATAACTTTCTTCTCACAGTCCAAAAGCAGGAATCCACACCTCTTACTTGATCTAACGGGTTCTGCCTTCAACTGCAGTAGTGTGGCTGTTGCACATAACCTGAAGAAGCCAGGTCATCTGTTGCAAAAATTGTCTTCCTCAGGTATTTCAGAATACGTAATCAGTTGCCTGTACCTCTGCACGATAAGCAAAATCGTAGTCGGCGTAGTATGCAATTCCTAAGCCATGTTGCAGACCCTTCGCTCATCCTGTACCAGAGTAACTGCTCTAGCGGCCTTCACGGGGCTTTACGGCATCTTAGCACCCTTAACGGCAACGTAAATATAAAGAAAATAATTATTTCAAATTGTGTAACATATCACAGAATTCCAACGTGTTCAAAAATCACGAATCGGCGGAGGAACCGTTGGTTCGGATTAGCTTTGTCAATTTCGTTGTACGGAAGAAAAGCAGGGGAGGGCAAAAAGAGAGACAGAAGAGTGTCATAAACCACCCACAGAACAAAAGATTTTCTCGCAACATGAACAACATTTAGGAACCTCGAACAGGTCCATAATAGCATACAAGTATTATTAAAATATACATCATATATAGATTTTCCCATTTTCTTCGAATGTTGTGTTTCTTACACCTCAGTGTAGATAACATGAAATGTGTGGGCGAGACCTTTTCATTCTTTGGCGCACTGGGGCTTTGTATGTCTTCATTGAATGCTCAGTTCAAACATATGTACTATTTGAAGACATTTAGAATTCAGTCGACTTGAAGTTAAGGTCTCTTAAAAAACTCAGCGATACAAGATGGTCTTGTAAGCCTGAAGCGGTGAACATCATAACAGAAAAGGATCCTCTGGTTAATCAGGCCCTTAAGGAACTTGAGGACAACTCAGAAGATGCCAAGGTTTCTTCTCAGGCTAAAGGACTGCTCTTCACCATCCACTCATTTGACTTCATTTTGTGGATTCGTCTTTTGAGACGCGTCCTGAATGTCATCAATACAATTCATGTCTCGTTCCAACGACTTGACGTGGATATAGACAGTGTTCTAGGAGGTGTTGATGCAATGGAAAACGCCATCCAAAACCTTTCAAAAGAATCACTTCAAGACAATATATGAAGGTTCCATGGCTGAACACAAAAACAAGGAATTCTTCTTCCTAGCACTTTTCCCAAATATGCCGTTCTCGCCTACAGGCAAGTGTTGACGCGGGAATAGCCGTCTGAGGAGATCACAGAGGTGGCTAAGTTTTGTGACGTAGACTATTCTCTTCTGGAAATGAAATTGTCTTGTTGAGAAACGATGCGCAGTTATCTGAAGCTAGGACCATTTCCGTATTGGTGGAGTGTTTCAAATCTGCAGCCATAGCTGTTCTTTACCCAACAGTAAAGTCAATCATTAGATCAATTTTGTGCTTACTAATTTCAACAGCCAGCGTAGAGAGAAGTTTCTCCAAGTAGACTTTGGTGACATGAAAGAAACATGACTCAAGATCGACTCGCGGAATTAATGATGATGTTTGTTGAACAAAACTTGCGCATAAATATTATTATTTCACATTGAATTAATAGATTCAGCTCGCACGTTCCTCGTAGATTTCTTTTGTAAACTCAACTGTTGGAAATATTTTGAAAAGAATGTCAGAAATCAATGATCGATCATAAGTTAACTTTCGTCTTAAGATCACATATTGAAAAAATATTGCATGTAATACCTCGTATCATACACTACGTTTTATTGTAAAAAAAATACGAAATAAATGAATATTATAGAGCCATTAATTATATTATCTAATTATTCAATATTAATAATTAAATGTTAATAGTTTCGTTAGAAGCACATAGTATAATATGGGTTGCATTTTACTATTGCTGTATATTCCAAAAAGTTCTTAAATTAATTTTACTGTATTAATAAAGTGATAAAAATTCGTCATATAAGATAAGATAAAATGAATTGTATGGGCGGTAACAGCACAATGCCTTACGCACTTCCTGATACGGGGGCAAGCCCCTTATCTTTGTCACTCCTAAAAAATAGCTGTTAACTAAAATTATAAAATCATATAAAAGCTGAAGATGTAAACTGTCTTCAGAAAAATAAAAGTGTGGTAAAAACTAAACATGTATAGAGTCTTTAGCATAAAAGGTACAAACGTGAAGCCTGTAAATGGGCCTTCACAAAAATAAAATAATACTACATAAAACATAACAGCTAACCAACACTATCATCTCAGATAGACGGAGATAAACCTGTCTCATGAACAAGTATAAGAACTCTCCACAACATACTTGGTTCATCCCCTAACAGTGACGCCATGTCATTGGGGATGTTATAACGTTGACTGAGATGATTATATCCGGGACAATCTAAAATGACGTGACGAATACTTAAATCCACATTGCAATTATTACAATGTGATGGATCCAATCGTCGTAACAGATATCCGTGTGTCAGGCGACTGTGTCTTATACGTAGACGACATAAAAGTACTTCTTCACGCCTACTATCTCGGCAAGATGATTTCCATGGAGCAACAATTACCTTAATTTCTTTCAATTTATTAACAGTCATCGCATCGTCGCTGCCATTCATTCCGTGTAACTTGCCTATAATATATCATCATGTCCTGAAATGGGACATGCTGAATATCAATGTTAGCTCCTAAAGAGGCCTCACGAGTTGCTTCGTCTGCCAATTCATTACAATGGATACCAACGTGACTTGGAATCCAGCAAAAGACAACCTCACCACCGGCAGAGCAGATGGCGTGTGTCTTACATAGAATATCTTGCACGAGCGGATGTTTAGAATACATATTGTCGAGGCTTTGAACAACACTCTTCGAATCTGTACGAACAAGGATGAGGTTGAAACCACGAACAAGACTAAAATCCAAACCCTTTAAAAGAGCATATAGCTCAGCAGTAGAAATACTGGCTTTATGATTCAGACAAAATTGGCGGGCTTCCCCATCTACAACAAACGCGCATCCAACAAATTCATCTGATTTTGATCCATCGGTAAAAACAGAGATAAAACATAGGTACTGACTCTGCAACGCAAGAAAATGTTGCTGGAATTCAATCATGGATGTCTCCGATTTCTTGAAACTTGACAAAGAAATATCAATCCGTGTGCGGGCAAGTGTCCACGGCGGACGGATACTAAAGCGGATAGGACAGACAGTTGGGCGGTCTGCATTCAGATTCTCCTACAACTCTGATGCTCGGATGCCAAGTGGTCGGGTAGCGTGACCACGGCGTTCATATAGTGCTCGTTGGACTGGGTATACTACTAAGTTATATGCTGGGTAGCTTGCGATAGATGATATCTTAGCAAGAAAGCTCAGCACATAGTACATCCTATGAATCTCGAGCGGTGGTTCCATGGCATCAACACAAAGACTGGTGACAGGACTTGTGCGATACGCGCCAGTGGAGAGTCGAATTCCAGGATGATGAACACTATCGAGCGTATGTAAGGCTGAAAATCGTGCAGAGGAATAAGCGTGGCAACCCTAATTAAGCATGGATAAAATGAGTGCGCGATAAAGGCGCAACAAAGTTGTACGATCAGTACCCCAAGTGGGATTACTTAAAACACGTGATAAATTCAGAGCTCTGGTACAGGAAATTTTAATTTGGCGAAAGTGACTACGCCAATTTAACTTTGTATCAAATATTAAACCCCCTCGACGAACTGGAGTTGTTTGTCTCCAAGAAAGAGATCTGGGTCTACAGAACAATTTCGTTTACGGCAGAAGTGTACACAGACTGTCTTCGTTGGAGAAAAACGAAAGCCAGTCTTGTGTGACCAGTCAACAAGACAGTTAAGCGTCAACTGGATCTGCCGGGCTGCGAGGTTGATATTTGCAGATTTACAGACAATTGTCAAGTCGTCAACATATAAAAGACCTTGCACTGGAGAGCGAATACAAGCCATAACACTATTCACTGCAATAGCGAACAGTGTTACGCTCAGAACACTCCCTTGAGGTACGCCATTCTCCTGTAAATAACGCTCTGAGAAACGATCACTAACACGGACACGAAAATAGCGATCGCTAAGAAAATTTGATATAAAATAGGCCATGTGGCCCCTAATGCCCCAGTCATGAAGCTGGCGTAATATGCCATAGGCATATCTCTAGGTGGTATCATAGGCCTTCTCTAAATCGAAGAACACAGTAAGAACATGTTCATTCCGGAGAAATGCATTCTGAACAATAGACTCTAACCTGACAAGATGGTCCATAGTTGATCGATATTGGCGAAACCCACACTGATCATTAGAAAGCAAGTTGTTATGCTCTAAGTACCCCATTAGGTGTCGGTTTATCATTCTCTCAAATAGCTTGCATACGCAGCTAGTGAGAGCAATGGGCCAGTAACTTGTGGGGTTTAGTTTATCTTTGTCAGGTTTCAGAATGGGAATTACAATAGGTTCTCGCCAACTAGACGGGAAGCTATCAGTCCTCCAGATCTGATTATAGAGATTAAGCAAGAAGACCTTTCCTTGGGAGGGAAGGTGTCGCAGCATTTCATATTGAATTTCATCCAGTCCTGGGGATGTGTTTCTAACATCCCACAAAGCAGTGTCAAGTTCCCACTCGGTGAAAGAGACATTATATGATTCGGAATTATGACAATGGAAGCGTAGAGGTATTATCTCTGCCTGTCGTTTAATGTTTACAAAAGTGCCACTATAGTGCTGAAAGCTGGATATTGTTGCGAAGGCTGCTCCAAGAAGATTAGCAATCGCTTCTGGGTCAGTATGCAAGACATTGTTGTACTTCAGAACAGTCAATGGCTCGGAGCGACAGTTGCCCTGCAAACGTCTGACCCGTTCCCACACGTCTCCGATTGGCGTCATTTGAATTAATGGAGATACGTATTCACGAAAGGATGTACGCCGAGATTGTTTCATGAGACGTCGAATATAAGCTTGTGACTATGGAACTGAATTCAAATTTGCCGCTCTAGGATTTCGATTGAACAACCGTAGAGCGTGACTGCGCCGGCGCATTGCTACCTCGAGCTCATTATTCCACCAGGGAACAGAACGCCGACGTGGCGTTCGGCCAGACTGTGGGATGCAACTTCTGGTAGCTCGCAGAATTTCAAGATTTAAATACTCAACCGAATCATTCAGGGGCAAATCTCCTTGATCAACTAGTTGGACACGAGTTTCATATTTAGTCCAGTCAGCACGCTTCAGATGCCAATGCGGTAATTTCCGTGGTGTTTGATAAAGAAAAATTTCGTCATATAGATACTACATATAAAATTACTATGGAAAATTCAGTATAATACATTCTACTAAAAGAAAAATCCACGAGCAAATTTTATTGTTCAAAATTATTAATGGATCAACGGAAAAACGGTAATTTTTTAATTTATTGAAAACCAATGTGAACAAAAATAGTTTACACACATACGCAAAATTAGGTTTGCTTTTGCACTTCCTTCCTTTTGCAGTTAATTGTACATTAGTCAAGTCAATTGGTAAATGTATTGTAATATATAAAGTACAGTGTGAAACTGTAATCTATATATCATTCTAATCTATCATCTGTAATCTAATCTATCATTTTGTATAAGTAAAGGGGAAGCGCTCTTTTGATTATCGTAAACCTTGTTCACGAATCCTGAAACACAGAGTCTTCCTATATGAAGCGACCTTGGGAGTCGTATTGCTACGACAGAAGGAAAGGCAGGTGATGCGCGCGCGGAGCGAACATGAACGAGGCATTGCTGTAGAGACCTGCACAGCCCGGGCTAGGGCCTGGCGGGCCAGCTCCGCTATTTGTTTCAGCCGGACCGGGCTTAGGCGGGCCGACACTGCTTTCTCTTCAGGTCAGGCCGATTAATTGCATTTCTTTAAAGCAGTTCAATAATTATTGACTTTCGTTAAACGATAATTGGAATAAAGCCAAACGTTCAAGACTGTGTGTACGCCACCTGGAGTGAAAGGTATTACAAACAATCAATATTTAAAGTTGGTATTGCTTAGCGGCTCCACTTTCGCTATAGAGGATTAATTGTTCACCGGGGCGTTTAACTCAGTCGGCAGTCACACGAGTAACTACATGCCCTTCCCTCAATAAATAACAACAGACAGTATGCGTATTTTAGCTTCCTGTGACGGTCCGTGTCATTTCCAGAATATGGTCAATCCAACCACTGGATCCCAGGGGGTGAACAGTCAGAGTTGTCGTCTTGATATAAAAATTAAAAGAAACCGCACTCTTTGTTCTTCTCTCCACTTCAGCGACCAGCAGGAAGAAATGGTGGATGGAGTAAGGTTGCAGTCTAATACGATGTTAAATACCGTGCAAATGTAGGTCTTGCGGGTGGGGTCAAATTTCTGATAATTTGTTTTGTAAATAAAAGTTATACATTGACTAGCTACTTCTTTGCTGGATTTAAGAAACGTGCGACTACAAGTAATCCTACTGTTCAAAGCGAAAGGATTATTTTAATCCTTTGTTTAGAAATAAATTGAAACGGCAATCCTGTAGAATGAAATTAAAATGACTAGCAAATCTAAGCGTATCACATTGATCAAACACTCACACAGTCTTGTATGCATTATATTACATTATATTATTATTATACCAGATACAAATATATTGGGGCTCGAGCAAAAACTTTTTAAAATTTATCTGGCCGGGCCGGGCTTAGACCAAAAATTTTTAAAACTTATCGGGGCGGGTTGGACTCGTGCCAAGAATTTTCGAACTGGGCCAGGCCTAGGTACATTCGGGCTGGCTTGGGCAGAAATATTCGGCCAGTGGAGGTCTCTACACTACGGATCTCTGTCGCTATGTGTGTCAGCGGAAGCAAGAGTCGTTACGAGTTAAAATAATGTTGCTTTTAACAAGCTTTAAATAAAGGTTTATTTCCTTCTAGAACTTATTTGGCTATGGTATAATATTTGAACTGGGAACTAACCATTAGCATTGTATTCTACATTGATGCGATGTTTTAAGGAGAATCAGTCACATAAAACGGAATCTGTTTCTGAGGAACTCTTTGTTCATTAGCCACTGTACTTTTTATAAATGGTCTGGGGTCTAGCTGGTCAAACTACAGTTGTCTCCTATTCAATTGGTCGACCAAATGTATGGAATCACTGCAGTAAAATAAAAGTTGCATAGTCAAAGGACAAGATTCCCATGATTACACAGTTTTACTAATATAGACGAAATAAATGTTTAATTCCTAACATAAAAGCATAACAAAAGTAACTACCTAACAAAAGTCTTAATCATAGGCGATGACACTAAACTAGGCTAAAAACTAAACGAATGAGCCTATTGTCCAGTTTTAAAATGGTATTCAAATTATGTACAGTACAGGATACGTATAGAATAATGAACTATTGTATTATCGATGGGTCTCATGTTTGTATATAAAAATTAGGAAGATTTGGTAACGAAGAATGACAAATACATCTTCGTAGTAAAATAACATATAAATCTCATTATTTCATCATTATCACCATATATCATTATCAATATAAATTATCATGTATCTTCTAGAATCATCAAAATTTCAGCTGCAGGAATATATATATATATATATATATGTACAGGGTGTATCTTTAATGGTGGGTCAAACTTCAGGGGATGATAGAGAATGACAAAAGACGTGATTTAAGCGAAGAAGTTGTGATCCGAAAATGCGTCAGTGCTGAGCTATAGCCCGTCGAAAATGGACCAAAGTAGAACAAAAATGAATAGAACGAGAGAACGAAGTGTCGGAGAAAGGTCGGGTCAAAGGAACAATTGCAGTATGTGCCCTGTAGATGCGATTCATGCACACATCGATGCGGAACAGTGACGGCGCAAGAAGGGCGCAAATGACAACACTGGTTGGGAGCGGAAACATGGGGTCAAACGTACCGGGATGATGGCAAATGACAGAGTACGCAATGATTGAGACGGATACGTAGTGCGAATTGCAAGAGCCGCACGTTGCATGGTATGACGCTGTCGCGACGCTGGGGCACGTACAATGCTCCACACGACAGCGTGCATACATTGTTTCCTGAAAGCCCTATTGCCGAACCCACAAACAATACGTGCGTGTTACAAGCGGCATTCGACACCTGTCCTTGCGTTGATATTATACGTTACGTACGTTGGTGGTTGCACACAAACAGAGGAAGCAAGACGAGGCTCTGTCCCTGTACGCCCTCTGTATCACATGACTCGGCGGTAATGTACGTCATCGTTGTGCAGGTGACGTGTTGCCTTCCGGCACCTGCAGACGACGTGTTACTATTCCGTGGTTAGTCGCTCAGTATCCGTACCTGTCCGTTGTCTGTGCTGGTGGTCTGGAGAGGGAGTAGTGCGGGAGTGAAATGGCGTTCACGTTGGAAGAACTTGCAGATATGATGTTTGTGTATGAGCGAGTGAATGGAAACACTCGTGCAGCTGCAAGGTTGTATCGCACCAGGTATCCAGACAGGCGCCATCCAAAGTACACCATGTTTCCGAGGCTGTTTCGCCGTTTACGGGAAACTTGCGCCCAGTCAGTCACGACCGCCGCAGGCGACGAACAACCAGGATTCCCGACCTTGAAGAAAAGTTTCTTGAGCGTGTGACAGAACACCCGTCGAGCAGCACTAGAGCATTAGCACAAGAAGTGGGGGTTGATCACATTACTGTGTGGAGAGTACTTCGTGAACAACAACTATACCCCTATTATCCACAGAAAGTGCAAGACCTGCATCCTACAGACTTCGCACCCCGTGTGGTGTTTAGTGATACGCTAGTGCAGCGCTGTTTGCAAGACCCGCAGTTTCTTGCCGTCATACTCTTTACAGATGAGGCCTCTTTCACGCGAGAGGGTGTATTCAATACCCGGAATAGTCACATGTGGGCCAACGCAAATCCGCATGGTACCATTGTGCATGGACATCAACAGCGATTTGCGGTAAATATCTGGGCAGGCATCGTCGATGACCAGCTGATAGGACCATTTCTCTTACCGCCTCGCTTAACAGCACCAGTGTACGTACTGTTCCTGCGCGAAACACTCCCTCCATTCGTAGAAGATGTACCTCTTAATGTTCATGCACATATGTGGTTTCAGCATGACGGGGCACCAGCACGCTTTGGCGCAGCTGCGCGTCAGTGCCTTGGCGATGCCTTCCCACATAGGTGGATCGAAAGGGGCGGTCCGATTGCTTGGCAGGCACGCTCCCCTATTCTGAAACCCATTGATTTCTTCTTGTGGGGTTATGTAAAAGCGCTCGTCTACGACACACCTGTCCAAAGCGAAGAAACCCTCCTTGCACGCATCCTCGCTGCCTGTGAGATGATTCGACCTAGTGTGTCGTATTCCATCGCAGTTTCGGCGGGCTCTGGCTCGGGATTGCTGCATTGTCGAACTCGCGATCCGTCTCTCACATGGCTTACTCTGTTATTTGCCATCATACCGGTACGTTTGACCCCATGTTTCCTCTAAAAACCAGTGCTATCATATGCATACGATTGCAGTATGTGCTCTTGCGCCTCCACTGTTCCGCAACAATGTGTGCATGAATCGACTCTACAGGTCACATACTGCAATCTTTCCTTTGACCCGACCTTTCTCCACACTTCGTTCTCTCGTTCTATTCACTTTACTAGTGGCAACACGCTCCTGCATTGTGGATTGCCGCGGGCAATTTTAGACCTATAATTAATTTTACCCCTTTACCTTTCTCTTATCCGAAAAACGTACTCCGTGGATTGATAGCTCACTAATTGAGACACCCCGCCTTGAATGAAACTACAAAACAAGTTGAGACACGTATTTCTTGAATGAGACTCTCGCTGTTACCCTGCTCCTGCATTGTATTGATTTATTCAGAAAATAATTAGACATTTTTTTGTTACTCACAACCCTTGGTTCTCGCCCCTTTCCCTGGCTACGAACACAAATTTGTACTACGGAATGCCGCGAGCCATGTTTTCGCCTTTCCTTGAACGAAGAGAAAGAAAACACATCAAGATTAATTAGTTTTGAAAAAAGAAAGAAAAATTAGTTGGCTTTTTTCTACGACCACACCAGACAACACAAGATGACCACCGAAAAATCGTTTAACTGCTTTCTGAAATGAGTTGCCTTTTTTTATATTGCAACATGAAGAACATCAATGAATATTTTAAAAAGAAAACACGAAGTGCTTATTGGTAATAATAACAATGAGACATTAATGTAAGATACTTCAAGTACTCGTGAATATTACGAAGATCTAGGAACATTGTATTGGCAGTAACATTGTTTGATATAATTTTAGTTAGGGTAAATGTTTGATTGAGAGAATTATAAACTATGATTTTGCATAATAAAATGTAATTTATCTGAATTTGCATAGAAAAGCTTCCGAAAGAGTTGATAGAAAGGTAACGAACACAAAAATAATCATTGAATATAAGTTGGTATTGAGATATGCACAAATATAAACACTGATTTTACATAATAGAATGTAATTTGTCTGAATTTGCATAGAAAAGCTTCCGAAAGAGTTGATAAATTATAGAAAGGTAACGAACACGAAAAGAATCATTGAATATAAGTTGGTATTGAGATATGCAGAAATATAAACACTGATTTTGTATAATAAAATGTAATTTGTCTGAATTTGCATAGAAAAGCTTCTGAAAGAGTTTATAAATTATAGAAAGGTGACGAACACAAAAGAATCATTCAATATAAGTTGATATTGACATATACAACAACCGACACAGAAACAAGAACC
>JAGDQP010012237.1:0-21536 GCA_022664845.1 Lepisma saccharinum
ATATCCGTGAGGTTGTCATTGAAAATATTTAAACTAGAATCTATGCACCAAACTTTGACCCTTGTGGATCTCCAGTTGGAATATTAATAACAAAAAAGATTGCGCCTTTAATCTCAAATGATAAATGCATCAGAAAAGTTGCTCGTATATAGCACGCTTGTTGTACAGAGTTCAAGAAGACAATATGTCAGACAGCAATTCTAAGTTAAATCATCCAAGTTACCTCACCGTCTCATAAGATCTCAATAAAATCAGGTGTGTGTCACCAATTGACACATAAGAACCGCTAATGTTTATTTTCTCCGCATTTGTTTTGACTTCTGTTTCCAAATTTTTATCAAATGAACTATTTTATGTTACTCTAAAGCAACCAAATAATAGTATTTACTTCAATTGAATATTTCTATGCCATTATCGACTCAAACGTATCTTCAAATTTAGCATAATTATTCAAATTATTATCAGTACTTTGGAAAATGGTGGTTACAATCATATCAACAAATACTAAATTGCGTAACGGCTACGTAAATTTTCGAAACATACACCTAAAAACCTTTATAACTCTATTCTATAAAAGAAAGAACACTTTTGACTAGCCGAGGCTTATTAGAAAGAATAATATTATGTTCTTTAAAGATATAAAAGAAAATCAGTGGCACTTAAACAATAAGGAGTATAATCTAGTTGGACGCTTTTTTTGTTCCGCAAATTAGTTTGCATAATACTAGCAAATTTGAAGACTAAAAGAAAATATATTATTTATGTAGTTCTTGCAATTATTCTCACACTCTGAGTGCTAGAATTTCCACATAGGTTACAGAAAGCAGATAATTCAGTTGACAGATATCTAAATATTCTTACGACATTCGGATGTAACATAGTCTATCCGGATTAGGATAACAAATGCCTGGATTATAGTTTTCTAGAATTTCAGATCATAGATGTCAGGTTAATATCAGTCACCATTATCTGAATAAACTAGATGAACACTAAGTAGATTAATCGAACATTCGAACTATTTAAATGTCAAATATTATGGTAATTTGGCGGATAAGTAATTCGTAGGGTGAATTATTTTGGTAAAGAGAATGTGAGTGTATCGGAAGACAACTCATAAATATTAATTAACATGGAACTAATTAATATTAATTTAGGGATGCTGAATTTTCAAGTAATATAATATATTATGCATTCTTTCTTATCTACTTCGTTCTATGGATATTTCTTCCGACTGAGTAGGTGCCATATAAATCATTACAATACTTACCATAGAATTGAATCGGATATCAAATTCTAACACTTTTCCTAACATACATCTTCCGAATTATCAGGGTATCGGTCATAGAAACTTTGAGACCACCGCCTACCCCAAAATATTCAGTGTATTCCATATACTACATTCGAGTAACGTTCTTCATTATGTGGCCTAGAAAAACTCCGCTTGCCCACCGCTGACAGAAAGGCGAGGAAGAACCCACTGAATAATGAAGAGCTGGCCGCTTTCTTCCTAACCCTTTTCCCGAGAGTCTAAGAAATGTTGTCATACTTGTGAAGGACTTAGAAGTTTGTCAGTTCCATATATATAACTTAATAAATAAGTAATTGTGTTCCTCTGTTATAAAGTTACTTTAATTTAATGATACAAAAATAAACAGGACTTGTTACACATGCCAACTTGAAGACCGTAAGGAAACATTTCCAACGGAGATTGATGTTTCTAAATAGTAGAACGCACTGATCAATACATGTGTAAGTATTCCAAGCTAATGAATCGTTTGAGGTTTCTCTTTAAAAATAAGTAAATCAATTTCTTTTTCATTAGGTATTGGGCAACGCTGAACCAATTCCAGGAAGCACCGTTAATTTTAACGGAATTACTAAGAACGGTGAATACGTATCTGCAACATATTCAAGTGATACAAATATCAAACACTATACGATAGGTGGTAAAGAATCTGGGAAAGATAAAGAATCTGGGAACGATAAATAATCTGGAAAAGGCACAGAAGAACAAAGTGATCAAAATGGAAATACAGAAAATAAAGAAAGTTAGTCTCCCGAGACAGGTCATCACTACTTCTCGAGCGACAACAGTGTTTGTAAATCTTAATACTAGAACTTCTGGTATTAAGTACAAGAACTAGTCTCTCATCAAAAGATGATACTGTGGACAGAGTGATAGTCAATAGTGTTTATGATATCTAGTGAATATTAGATGTAATATTTATATTTATTTAAAAAAAGCAAAAAAGCGCAAATAATGTCGTGTGTAAACTATGTTCGTATGTTCTTTTGAAATTATTTAGAGGAAAACGATATTTTATTGGAAGTTCTCCTCATAAAACAGCTTCCGTTTGGTTTTATTGAAGCTACCAGGTAACTTCTATTAAAGTGATGTGTCAAATTGAAGTTACAAGATAAGTATTAAAAGCCGTGTAGTCAACATGAATCGTTAGTGAATCATTTTCTGGTCTGTACTTGTTGAATTCCTAGGTTGTGCTTGAAAGAAAAGTAAAAATCCAGAGCAGACAACGATTAAACATATTTTTTTAGCAGCAAAGAACAAACTTTGTGAAATACATTAAGCTGAACACTACACAAAATGTGCTTTTTTTTTAATTAATTATAGACCTTTTCCATTTTATTATAATGCAATCTGACAGATTTCCTTTGTATGTAGCACATGCTAAAAAAACATTTCAGCTAGTATGGACTGTTTTCCCTTGGATTCATCAATTCTGAACGAGTAAACTTTCCTACAGACTCTTTGCTCGTGTTGTTTGACAGCGTGTTAACAAGATAGTAATAAACTCAGGGAGTTAGAAGAAAATATAGTCGGTAAATTAAGTTTCGGTTATATTCTTGTATCCGAATCTGATAGTTCATAATTTTAGTCTCTAAACAGTTGTGACCATCTAATTCTAAATATATCGATCGTCTTCACAGTTTCGTTGTCACTTGATTTAAAATTGTTATAAACCACTTATCACAACATTCATCAATATATCTATATTACTGTTACCTGAAAATTAACCTAAGGCGTAAATTTAAAACCTGAAAATATTTATCTAGTACATATATGTATATGTTATGTGTATGTATTTTTAGATTTTACATTATTATCAGATTTTTTGTTAATGACAAATATTATATATTCTATCTAGTACACTTTAAAATGGAAATCTCGCTGTAGATGAATTTTTGTCCTCTTTCTCGATTATTGTATTGCTGAAATGAGGCATTTTCTTATGTAAAAAGTGGTAAACTGAACAGCAAGTAAAAGGTTTAACACTCTGCTTTAAAAACCTTAACGTTTCCTGAATAACATTTGAATTGTCATCAAAAGAATTTGTAACTCATTTAAGTACAGTATTGTGACTATTTAATATTAACCTACCAATTCATGAATAAACTTTACTACCATGAATGTTTAAACATTAGTTTAATTAAATTGTAGCCGTATACAGGACTAACGTCATATTTAGGCCGATAATTACGGCCCATTTTTTTTATTTTATAAACATAATTTTAGGTTTAATAGAAAGCTGGTTTATCCGATTTTATTATATTTTTCTACCTTACTTACATTACATTGACGCATATGTAGCAAATTAAAATGAAACAAGCTAAGTAATTGTTTTATTATCGACAAAAACAAAGCGCTCCCGTTTAAATTCAAATTATCTTATAACATATCCGAAAGAAAGAGTCAAAATTATAGGGACAAATGGAGATTACTAATCGAATGTTGGGCCTGCCAGTTTTAGAGTCAAAGTGATAATTTCCTCACCGGTGTCCATTTCTAATCCTACGGTGTATGGTATATCTCTGTCGAACATGTGGCTACTGAGACATAGTAGGGGCACAAATATAGAACATTAAGCGCTTCTTAAGAACCTTCCAGATTTAGAGTCACATTCATATGTTTCTTCGCCGTTTCTGACAATTACGAATAAAACGGTGTATAAATTATCTCTGTCGGACGTGTAGTTATTGAGATCTAGGAGGGGCACAAATGGAAATTACTAAAAGACTGGAAAGGACCTGCCTATTTTAGAATTTACGTGATAGATTCTTTCATCGTTTGAGACCATTACAAATTCAACGGTGTATGGGTAATCTCTGTCAGACTTGTAGTTACTGAAATACAGGTATAGGAGAGGCACAAATGGAGAATACTAAGAGATTCAGAAGGACCTGCCAGTTTTAGAGTCAAACTGATAATTTTCCTAGCTGTTTAAAACTATGACGATTCCAACGATGTGCCGTTGATTTTTGTGTAACTTGTAGTGAGATCTAGGGGGACAGAGAAACATACAGATGGAGAGTAATAAGCGATTAGAAAGTACCTGCCAGCTTTACAGTTTATCTGATAGGTTATTCCATGGTTTGAGACCATTACAAATTAAAAGGTGTATGGCTTATATCTCTAGGACTTGTAGTTACTGAGATCTAGGAGGTGCACAAATGAGAAATTCTAAACGATTCCAAAGGACCTGCCAGCTTCAGAGTCAAACTGATAATTTTCTCCACCGTTTGAGATCATGAAGAATCCAACGATATAGTGTTCATCACTGTGTGACTTGTAGTCACTGAGATCTACGGAAAAGGAGCGGGGACAAATATACAATGTGAAAATACATAGGAAAAATTGAGAAAACTAAGTAAATGTAAATGACAGTTGTAGAGTCAAAGTCATAATTTTCCTCACCGTTTGAGATCATGGCGAATCCAGCGGTGTATGTCTCAACTCTGTTGGATTTATAGTTGCTAAGATTCAGGGGCATAGACAGACAGACATGACAAACCCTATATGTTCCTTGGTTCACTGACGTTCATACGGGTGCGCTAATAATTACGAAATTAATTTCATCTTCAAACACATTTTTTTTACATATTAATGATTTACTGAACATAAAGCAAAAAAAAAAAAAAAAACAGTGAAAGAAAAGAAATAAATCAATATTCAAAGTTCCTATTTTCGCAATATACGAAAGAAATGAAAGAAAAACTTGCAGAAGCAATCAAAAATTATTTCCTCTTTATACTAAACATAAACTGCAGTGCCATTTTTACATTAAATTTTAAGGCGTAATCTGTTGGTAAGGCCGCATTCATTGATTAAGATATTTAAAATGGCAATGTACTACGCAATGTAATACGATATCCAGTTACCACCGTCGTGGAACATGACTATCACCATGGACTCTGCAAAACACGTCCAATGAAAACTAGAATTGAATTGAACAGAATTTAATTCAATGCCTTTAGGCAATTTTGGCTCAGGACGAACAAGAAAACAACAAAATTGCGAGGAAGTTAGAAACAAATACACATTTGTGCATATTTTTCATATTAACAGTAGAAGTTTAATGTACTAATTCTAAGTTTTTTCTCCTGAAATGTTCAATGCAGCCTATTTTGCGTTCGTAACTCATTTTAACAGTTTTAAGGACCTATGGGATTCTCACAGTTAATTAAGAAAGTAATGAAACGAAAATATATGCTACAATAGTGATATTGGCAACTAAGGAAAAAATAGTTTTAGACCTAAGTATCCGAGCCCTAGTTATAATATGTCAATCGCCATATTCACTTATAAATTTTTATGAAGGCTATTAGTGAAGAAAATTTGTGTAAAACTACAAAACGTATACAGCTTTTATGTAATACGTAAAACGTCATCCTAATCTAGAACAAGATTACATAAGATAAAATTAATTTTGTGGGCGGTAAGAGCACTATGGCTTACGCCCATCCCAATATGGAGAAGGCCCTTATCTCTGTGACGTCAAAACGTAGTTGTTAATTAATTAAAATAAAATCATATAAACGCTGAAGATGTAAGATGGTTTTCAGAACCAGCTTACTGGTGTAAATGACCAGTATACCGACCAGTAAAAACCAAAGATGTATAGAGTCTTTAGCATAACAAGTTAAAAACGGGAAGGCTGAAAATGGGTCTTCACAAGATAAAACAACAATACAAAACTAACCTAAAGTGTATAATTATCTCAAATAGACGGAGATCATAAAAGCTCTCTGCAAAAATAGGATGAAGATCAAGAAATATATCACCGTCTAATTTTAAATCTAGCTTTTCCTTTCCTTCCCAAGTGAGTAAAATCCGTATGCATTAGATTTCCCTTAATCATGTCTGAGGTCAAAGATGAACTTGGTTCATTTATTTATGTGGAGACTCTAACTGAGTAGCCAAAACATGTGTAAGACTCTTAATGCTTGAGGTGAGAGGCGAAGCTCGTGTAAGTTTTGAAACTTTATAGGGACTAAAAGTAGACTTAACCCGTAAATTTCTAGAACTCTGCACAGGGGTCCGTTGTCCCATATCGCGAGGACTCTCTGAGCCTCTAAGGGTCTACGGAGGGTCTACAGCTACACGAGACGTTTCTGTTGACACATCAACTGTCTGGGTGCCAACCGAGACAGTTTTAACTTGTGTTCTTGCTGCTACTGTTGAAAATGCACCAGATGGAAGGGTGTGCTGAGACTATCTTACCAGTGGCGTCGCCTCTCAGCGTTCACAAGATCACGTGAACTGCCAACTATTTTAGAAGATGAATTATTATTATTTTATTATTATTATTTTATTATTATTATTTTATTATTATTATTTTCATCTCAGATTATTTACTTATCGTCGAGAGATTAAAAAAAAATTTTTTAAAGTTGCTATTCATGCAGCGATAGACATAAAATTCCTTTGTCCAGTTGTAGATACTATTCAATCAGTTTCGCGTGCACACGTCTGTTGTGAACGGGTTGCCCCATATACACTTAAGTGGCGTTAAGCCTAACTTCTAACATTGTGTATATGAGACTTCGGCGTTCACAAGGACTGCGTGAACGGAGATAGGAGAAGCACAGCAGTGACAACAGTTACTAATTCTCCTTCTTTTTCCACCCGTTCTGATGCTTAAAATGTAATCAAATGATCTGGGAAAAGCAAGGTAATGGTAAATCGACGTTCGCAGCAAATGGTTAATCGACAAACATATTAATCGCTTAAATTTAACATTTTATTGTATTTCTACTACATAAAGCTGTTTAAGTTCCAGTAGCTCTTTTTTTTTTTTTAATGAAGAGTTAATGAACTGTTTCGTCAGGTTTGTAATATTGTTTAACCAGTAATCAATGGTTTTCTGAGTGTGTCGTGTGAGAGACTGAAGGGATTTTGGAACTGAATTGTTTATTTGATCATAAAAAATTTCACAATAAAAATAAATAGTATTTTTGAATGCATTTCAGTGCTTAATAAGCTCGCAGACTTTTGTGTCTGATAGTAGTGGATACATGCCTTACAAGTACATATTTATTTCAAACATGTTCGCGAGCAAATTCAATGAGGTCAAGACGAATAAGATGAAAAGGATGCTGGAAGCAGGACCGAAGCCAGGGGAAGGACCAGGGACCCCTCAAAATTCCTACTTTGATGGAAAGAAACTGGTGGTCCCCCTCCAAAACAAAATTCTGGAAACGCACTTGGCTGCAGCACAAGAATGTCCGTACATGGAAGAAAACAGAGATGTTGTTGCCAAAGAAATGTGTCAGTGACACTACTTTAGTTAAACTGATTGGATTGCTTTCAGTTTTTGAGTCACTTGTTAGCAGCTAAACTTTCAGACTGTGATGTATCCTTCTTACCAAATGACCTTCCCCGACAATGTACTATGAAAAGTTTAGACGTTTCCGATGAAAAGAAGAAAAGACAAACACCTTTTGTACAAAACTTGAAGAAAACATTAAGAGAGAAGAATTTGGAAATGCTATTTCGAAACATTTTGGAAATGGTCTACACTACACGATTCATTTCAAGAGTCACCAAAACTCCTAAGATCATGGAAAGAGTTTCAATGACTACTTCAGAAGCAGAAAGGTGTTTCTCCACATAAAGTGTATAAGACATTCCAAAGAAATACGATGACACAAGATCGTCTCAGCTCTCTCCGTTGAAAAACACTTGGTAAGGATGCAGGACTTAACCAAAGAGTTACAGATAAATTTGCTGCCCAGATGAACAGAAGAATGGACTTCATATACAAAAAAATGTATGAAGGATACACAGAATCCAAATTTCTTCTTATTTTTTTTCTTTTCTTTTGTGTATTGAATGTGAAGTGCTACATTTTTGTCCATCAATTTTCAATTGTCTTATTCCTTTGAAACTACATTGAGAAACATTCGTCGTGCACTGTCAAACTTTTGAACCTGTATCTCTCATTTATTGGTCGAGAGATCCAGAATAGTATCCTGGACAGTCCAACAACGTATGTTTTTTGTGAATGTTTTTTGTTTCGCTTAACCGAATCCATAGTGTAATTCAGTTATGGAAATCTATAGTTCTATTCTCTATTTAGCACAATGAGAAATGTCAAAATGAATGTACACTCCTAACAGGTACTAAACAATGACACCTACCTGCTAGTAAATTTCCAATCTAAAAGTTATATCTGTTTTTAAAATATCGAATACATAAGAGTAAATGAGATAATATGACTCTAAAAAGCGTACTAAAAGAAATCATCTTTCTTAGACACCCTTCCTTCTTTCCCTGTTTTCTTCAAATGTTTTCAAGCTATCGAACGATATTTCGTGTTTTTAGTTCTTTCCACGTTGCTCTTTGGTTGTGAACTACCAAATTCCAAAGCCACGAGACGCCACTGTATCTTACTCAACGTTTTGCATCTCCAGCAGATATTTTCTGTAGTACCATCAGCTCTCGAATTCGTTTCCTCTCTTTGAATACCGAGCAGTCACGTGACTAGGCCGTGTGCTCACCCTTGCAATTAATATACTGAGGCTTCAGTGAGGTGCAAGGATCCGCACCATGGCTACCGGTTTCGCAAATTGCACATACAGCAAAGGTCACGTTATATGACGTGCTGATGTGTCCATAGTGTTGACATTTAAAACAGCCTAGTGGACTTGGTATATAAGGATGGAGAGGCAATAGAAAGCTGCCTTCACATCCTTAGGAAGCTGTGGCATGGCAGATGTCAAAATTAAAGACTCTATGGGTTGGAGTTGGACGAGTCTTTCTTTGACTACGTCTTGACTGGCGAGTTCTTTTTTAATCTCCTCTTCAGGAACCTCTTTAAGATCCCAACAAGATATTATCCCTGTGTGGCTCAACTTAAAATTCAAGAGTTCCGATTGAAGTCATCCTTAGGAGATTATTTATCTGTTTATTTGTAGATGACTCCACTAATAAGGTGCCATTGCGAAGCTTTTTATCATTGGTTAGCTCACCCGTAACATATGTAAATTGCCTTTGAGTTATAATCCCCTCAAACCACCTGGACTTTCTGTTTCATTTTTGTTCCTTGTCACTGGCTGATTCACGAACTCTATGTGAATTCTTACTTACATCAGTGACTTTCTCTTCATTCAATCTCTTCTTTCTCTTGTTGTCTTTCTGCGAAGGCGACTGGTTTTTAGGATGTGGTGTAGCCATGGTGAATGAAAGCCGTAAATGCCCACACTTCTCCGTCTTCGTCCGAAGGAGCCAACGAGGCTGCCTGGTCCTACCCTCATCACCCTTGTCAGCAAGCTGGAAATCGAGACGAAGTCATAAATGGCTTGGCGTCGAAATCACTTGCACACCCGACTGGTGGATACTTGGGACCCCACTCCCTGAAAGTGTTGGCGAAACCAAAGGTTTGGGAAGCTCCCCAGTGGCGCACTTCCCAGCCTCAACGAGCTAGAACATTAAAAAATCTGCCGTTAAGAACTAGGCGCTATCCAATAGTTCCGCTACCTTTTTAATGGCCCCAGGGTTCATCTTCAATGCAAAAACATCCTGACACATCCTCTTTCGTTGCTTGGAGGCATTAGTAGCAACAGAAGAGGAGATGGAATAATGATGAAGCAGTGGATGAAAAATGAAATGAAATGAAATACTCTCTGTCTAAAAATTTCCTACGCCATTACGAGCAGCAATGAAAATAAATAGTAAACAGTAGCTCAATTTCCTCATACAGTGTTCATGCAGATGTAGTTGCTAAATTCCTCGATATGCACATAAATCGGAAGATTTTGGATTCAGGTGGAGACGCGAGTGATAAGGAGTTCAGGAGTGATCAGGAGTTCTTAAAATGCAAACATCATCTCTATCTGGGAAAAGAACATGGTAATCATCAACAACTCACCTTATCTAGGAACATATGGTCAAACACCGGCCTTCGGACACACCTTATGTAACTGTAACCTTCTTCGTCATATTATTATACATCTTACAACTTTTAAGAGAAACAACAATGTTAAAATAATGCAATAGTTACTGCTGGAATGCCACTTTCCAATGTCCTCTCCGTCATCCGTTCCCAGTCTGAGATGCCTAAAAGTCATACATAACTTAATAAATTTTTATCTCAGCCTATTTAAATTATTGGAGAATAATTTTCTTCCTTGTTGTCTATATCGTTTAGATTTATTTGAAGTGGACAGAAAATTTTATATTCAGTACAGAAATATTGACGAAGAACATACTCGAACTGAAACTTTGGCTCATAATAACATTCAACAGAGGTACGTTATATCACTGTACAGAAATACAAAGCATTTGTATAGCATCCTTTGCAAATTTAAGGGTTGAGTGTGTGACAGTTCTGGAATTCACACACTTCCCTGTTGAGGGCGCCGCGTGTCGAGGTGGGTTGAGCATAGAAGGAGTTGGAAGCAGATGTTTGAAATGCGGAGCTTGGGAATAAATTGCAACTGATTTTCGTTTACAAGAACTGTTAGAGCTGATGATTGACTTAATATTTGGCTAATGTGCCTCGTGCCGTAGGCATGCGAACAGTTACTATCGTCAACGATATTCAGAGTGACAACAAAAACTCAACTCGCACAACTTCGTACTGTTTATGATATTTATTTAGGAACAAACGACATACAAAGCAACGCAGTATCTCTCGGAACTTCCAGTAAGAGACGTTACTTTTTAACAGTATGTAACAATTAATACAGCTTTCATATACAACGAAAGAATTCTTTTCATGGAACTCGTAGAACGTATTATTGAACAATATAAAAGCTCTTTTAATTGGTTCGTCTCGCAAAACAAATATGAACCAATTGACACGAACAAAACAGATTTACCAACCAGTCATACTATCGGAGGGCTTGCATCTATGTTTTTGCCCTTACACGCACAATTCGATAGGTTACATATGAAATGAGACACCATAAGCAACAATATACACATAAAAACACACTATAAACTATGTAAATTATGGAATGCTACTGTATTTTAGATTTTACATCTCCATATATTATTTCCTTAGGTCGAATTCGATGTATTTACACCGGATTATATGCATTCGCCGACTCTCACCGCGTTCAAGGTACGCATCAACAGGCAACAACTTACGAAAATGCAGTAACAAATGTGTACTACTCAATTCTCGGACGCTAATACCATACTCATGGTGAACAGTCGAAATAGGTACAAATTACGGAGAAAAGACTATCAAATAGGATAGGTAGAATTAGGCTTGATCACTACCAAGACCACAATATCATGATATACTAATGAGAAGAACGTACAGACGTAGGACGCTACGAATTATTACGATATACGTAAAAATGAGCGTAACAACACAAATATACAACTTAATTTTAGCTGTTTTACGCCTAAAATGACCTTAACTGGTGACTTTACGTTCATAGAGTACGAAGACACATTGATTTCCCGTTTTCCTGCCGTTTCTGAGCAAATACAGCGATTTTTCTAAAATTCAGGGATTCAATGTGTTGTGTGCATTCGTTGGGCACACGAAAACTGCTAAAAATGTGCACATTCGAATTTTTCGTTACAACCTGCGGTAATATACTTATTATCACCATCTGTAGCTAGCATTTTAATATTTCGGTTCTACGAACATTTCTAGGGGGGAGGTACCTTCCATCCGGACACACTTACAGTTACAAAAACTGGCATATACCTACAGAAATTGACTTCTATCTGTGGATACGCGTCGCTTAACACTCTAAGACTACAACAATAACATGGATATCGTACATACATACCATGCTCATGAGCCATGTACTTCTAGATTAGGATCCTATGTGAATTGTCACGTGACACATACCGCTTTTACACAACCTTAAGCAGACTTTACCATGACATATAGGTATCGCAATTATACCCAATTGTTCCCTATCTAGCTCAATATAAACGTATACGACAACATGGCAAACAATACAAAACGCTGTCTCTGACGTCACCATGCACATGGAAATACCGGCCGGCCGCCACAGTTTATATTTATTTTCTTTGCCAACTCAGTCACACGAATAATCGGCAATAAAATTTCAAAACATATGACGCCTACGGTGACATCCAACATAAAACTACTTATTGACGTAACACAGGCGCAGTGAATTATTGGTTTCTTTGTTCACGTCCAAATTACTGTTAGCACGGGTCACGGACTGACCACGCACCCACCACATGCACTGTCTTTATATTATTTAATACTGACTTCTGCAGTTTCTATAACGACATCGATTAATTATAATAACGCAGTTCAGGCACTGAGGCGATTTGACTTCATACTATAATGTCAATACGCTCATCGACATTGCAGGAATATGCTTCGTAAGGCAACCATTGACTTTCAACAGAAAACATTATGCCAACTGCAACACTAGCCACAACTGATAAATAAAACAACATGGAACACACTTACAGATTGTGTATCTGCTTCACAGGATATGTCTCCTTACATCACACGTCGTATGTGGGCACCTCGACTGGAGCAGATTTTGGTCCATTTGCGTCGTTAATATTATCTTTTTGGATGCACAACAATGAGGCCACTCACTTCACTCCATTGTCTTCACTGCAACTACTCACGCGCCACTCCAACAACAAACGGCACGCGAGCAAAGTTCATGCGTTCGGAGAGAAAAAAAAACTATAGTCACGGAATACCAGTTCCAGTGACTGTCACAGATCGTTCAACTGTCACAACTATAAGGAATCACCATTCCAGTTCTAACCCAAAGTAGCATAGGAACTGTGACCGGGCAGCTGACCGTCACAAGTGGAACAGTGGTGTGAAACAATTTCTAATGAGAATCTAAGATAAAACGAAGCAGAAACTCTACATTTTAGAGCTAATTTTAAATAAAAATATGATGGTCTCTTTGCAAATTACATTAAGGATAATCTAAAGCAACGATCTCCAACAAAAGATGGCATCTCTATCTCCGTATATGTCTAATGCACTATTATCGTTATACGAAACTTCTTTGTTGCTCCTACACATTCAAGCTTAGACAGTTCAAACTTTCAGGGAAGAAAGTTCATATCCATTTCAAGAGCTGATCGATGCCGATTTTTTTATTTTCGTTTTCCTTCCTTGTTGAAATCGCTTCAATTGTTGTTGTGAATATGGAAACCTATAACAATGAAGCCCTTTCAACAATGAACAAAAATTAAAATTAAAAATCGGCATCGATCATTCTCTTGAATTGATTATGAAGTTTCTTCTCCGAAAGCTTGAACTCTCTAGGCTTGAATTTGTGGAAGCAACAATGAAATTTCGTGTAACAGTGAAAATACATTTGATATATACGGAGGTAGTGCTGCCATCTTTTGGTGGATATCGTTGATTTAGATTATCCTTAACTCTGAAAATTTAAGCTCTCTAAGACTTTAGCTAAACTTTCTTCATTTTCCTGAGGAGTGGCTTCACAGTTCCCAAAGTGAGTGAACGGTTTATTGTTGCACTTAACGTTTCAATAATCTCACAACCTTCCTGTCATGAGAAACAACGCAGTATTACTACCTACACTGCAACTGGTTACCCAGTATTGTTCTTTTTTTTTTTAAAGTAAGGCTAAAACACATTTCTGAAGCAAATTACTTTTTTGGTCCGGCATGTGGAATAATTAAGCTAGTAGTTAGGACTTTGAAACTGGGTGACATCCACAATTATTTGATGGTGATACAGGAAATCTTTGGGAAAACGTTTGAAGAAAATCCTGAGAAGGATGGAAACGAACCAAGACGCCTGCAAAATAAAGATTTTGTGAGATATTATATAATCTAATCTAGCTGATACTAATCTAAATCACTGAGCTCCTCTGTCACGTATTCGAAATTCTGTAGCAAATGGGAACATAATTTTATGGTGTTTGATTAAATTTGTCCTGGAAGTTTCACCTTCATTACTATGGGAAAAGCCCATATTTGAAAGTTAATATTTAGATCGCAATGGAATCAAATTAAGAAGCGAAAGTCATTTAACACTATGTTTATACATCAAAGAATCTATAGCTCTAATTACTAATTCAAAATGAAGTGTTAACTTTGCTTTTTTAAATCCATAGTTCCTCTTTGTTCTTTACTAAATAGAGACTGTAGCCCAGTAACGATGTGTTACAATAAAAATGTATCAGTACGCGAAATCAAATAAAGATTTGTTTTCTAGGAAACCTATATGAAAGTCACAAAATTCAAGAAACATGTGAAATTGTAATTAAACATTAAACCTAGTTTTGATTCGGTATTATTCATATAATCTTAAAACTAACATGTTAGTGTCAAATGTACATGTGTATTGCAGAAATGTACCACTAACAAGAGACGTATCCCAGCTCGAACGGCTAGAGCCGAGTAAAAATGGGTTGGAAAAACGTTGTTGTGTTCGCTCGATAACCTGTCAAAGTGCAAAACCCCGCATCTGTTTACTAGGATATTTGAATGATGACGACAATGTCGCTGAAAAAACAATACTGACAATGGAAACATGTTGACATTGTACAGCTTCACCATTGTATTCGCACTGCAATAGTTTTACCTCAAACACAATGCTAATCACACTATCAAAAGATGAAACAGCAGGGTGAGCTTTCTAACCAGACATATGTTAACATAGTCTGTACCTTGGTGCAGAAAGTTGCTTGTAGAGTATGTTAAGTCCCGACAGAATTTTATGCATTATGATATAATATAACACGCACGTTCGCCGTACTTCTTGCATCAGCAGCTTAACAAAGTTCATCGGGGTAATTGGCTTCAGCCCATTCATGTTTGCCTTTGCACTAACCTACCGGACACCGCACGGATCTAACTTGTACTACCTATTCAACTTTACAGCAGCGAAGCTAGTACGCTGACCATTAGATGGCGCAAACGGACACACATGTACTTTTACATATGAGTGGCTTTGACAGGACTTACAGGAGGCACAGTGTCCAATTTTAAGTACATTCTCAATTGGTTTTAGTCTTACGAGCTGAGGTACGTCTCTTGTAAGAAGAATGTAGTACAAAGTAATGTTAAGTTCTAGGCGGCCACGTATACTCAAATAAACGTCTACTACATCAAAATGAATTTGTGTTATCTTCATACTTATTGTGTTTCTTGGCGAACTGAAATAATGCTTACAAGATATTAAACATCGGTTCACAGTACAATGTTTCTTCTGCTAAGCATGAACATGTACTAGTATTACGTGTTGTTCTAATGCAATGATCACGTCTCGTCTACTTTTGCAGACACTATCAAGTTAAATTCTGATTGGAACATGTTAGCAGAAGCAGATGAAATCTATTTTTTTTATATATATATGCTTTAAACTTAAACAAAAAAGAAATGACATCATAAGAATGAACTAATACATGCGTGACAAAATGTGACAAGGAAAATCTGTATTTGGTATATCGAAACATTAGCCTCTAAAATCACGATATCAGCTTACATCTTACAGCTTACAGATATAACATCACTGCGTATCAGAAATTGACAAAAGTGTATTGAATATATCTATTCATATATATCTTTACTCTTACATAAGGAAAGACCAGATTAAATTTTAATAATGGGAGCGTATCGAGGTACAAATTACATATCTTATATATTAACGATCCCTTTTTTTAATAATGACTCAAAAGTGTGTCTCACTATCAATATTTAGCAATCAGCGATGATGAAACACATCTGAGGAACAAATAGAATTTCAGGATAAAAGCACTGTAAAATGTTTTACAATTGTACTGTGCTTGTATTTGTAGAAAAAGGAAAGGTGGAATGTTAACTTGTTGAATAATAAATTGTAAAGGTGATCCATATTCTATCCTATGCATTATTCGTTTGCATTAGAGCTGAACTTTATTTTAACAATTTATGACGTAAAATCTTGATTTTGACTTGCATATGTTTCATAAAATTTAAATAAAGAAATCAGTTCTTACATATCTATTTCTTTTGAATTTTTTAGCTTCTATGATACTGCATCAACATGTCCAATAACTGTAATGCACTTCTGTAGTTTTGAGGAAGAATGAGGAAATATACATTCTTATGTCACTTCGTAAAAGACAGTCCCTTTTACCAAGTGGGAACATTATAATACCATAAATCTTAGCTGTCAAAGCTTTCTAAAAAGTATCCGATTTCTGGGGAATATAGATTAGGTGTGGCATAGAAGATCTTGCAGCAGGCTCTTTAAGTTCTTGTCGAATCTTATGATCATGTTGGTGATAGTAGGAACTAATATTGGGTTGTTGAAACACGGGATGGGATAAAGAAAGAATGTCAATATCTATCTGTGGTAATTCTGTGAATAAACTATTTGATGGATCAAAAGTTTCAAGGTATATTTTTATTTTAAAATTATATACAATATATCTTCATGCTGTTAAGCTACATATTTTATTGCTTTTAATAATAATTTTCAAGTATCATGATTGTTTATTGATATCTTGTTACTAGCATAGTAAGTCATTTGCTTACTATCAGAAAATAACTTGAAATTTGCATGAAAAGAAACAAATAACTTTGAGATAATGACAATTCCATTTTTAACAATATCCAAGAACTCCGTCATTTATTTGTCTCCTGCAACGACAGATGTGCCATCCGAAAGGCTCACAGTAGCAACATCATCGTCAGATCGTCTACCAGTGCTTCCTTCTCGAGACCCGCTTCCATACGCATGGCCTTCTTCGGTAGAAGCAGATTCACATTCGCGACACTCTTCTGATGAACTGTTTTCATTGTTTCTGCTACTGTTGGGTCTATTTTCATTAGAGGTGTATTTTTGTTCACTACGATCTTCATCGCTACCACCAGACCCATCTATTTGATTAATATTAACATTTTGGGATTGGATTTAAGCCATGTTCGCGAGTGATGTCGAAACCTAGAAATTAAGATATTGTTCATTAAGATACACAGTACTTACATTTTAATAATTCACACACAGGCTCATGAAAAAATTGTAATTTACTAGTTGTACATACGCTGCGTGATCATTGAGTTACGTTCATCTCGGTAATAAAACGTGGAACTTGGAACGAACTCTTTCCTACAATGAGTCTACGAGATTTTGATCTGTACGTTAACCACTCTGTCTGAATGGCATTCCACAGTGCAGTTATGAAGAATGATGGTGGATCACTCATGTACACCTACCATTCACATCTCATTGATGCTTTATAGGCTTAAGATCTAAGAAGTTCCTGAGTCAGTCCTAATGATGGGAAACATCAGTGTTCGTAGAAAACTGTTCAGTACGGAGCAGTCACGATAACTTGACACATTATCATTCTAAAAGAAATAACCCCCTTCTGTTTCTGTTCATTAGAAGTTAGAACGGATACAGCAAACGCCACTTTACATTGTTCTTGTAACAATGTGATATAACAATAATATCAACAACAACAACAAATAATAATACAGTAGGAGTTAAATAAGCTGAGTTTTTTCCATTCCAGATTCTTATAGTAATCTTTTAGAAATTTGCTTTTACTGAGACAAAATATGGTGGCAAAGGAAGAGTATTGTAACGATATGACAATCCGTATACAAGAGATCGTTGTACCAAACACAGTCTGTGTTTTGAAAGGTAGAAATGGTGTTGGTAACTGGCATTTTCTCTGCGTACAATTAGAATTAAAAGGCGGAAGAAGGTCGTTGGTCCTGAGTATGCCCTGCATTATTTTACAAGACATTTTAAGTCACTTAGTTTTCTTCGTGTATCTATGTTTTTAATTCAAGAGAATTCAAAATGTCTTCGTTAGATTTATGTGGGAGGTTGTGTATCCTGTGTTGCATAATGCGAATAAAGAAATTTTGGACTTTGTACAATTTAGGTAAATTGGTTTCACAAGCCATAGACCAGATAGATGAACAGTATTCAATAGTAGGAAGTACACAAGTGAAAAAATATGACCGAAGAGCCCTGAAATCTTTAATATCTGTAAGCCTGTAGAGAAGTCCAAGACGTTTGAGTGCTTTAGAAGTAACGAATCCAATGTGAGGACTAAAATTGAGTTTTTTTTTATAACATATGATACCAAGGTCTTTGTAATTGTCTACCCATGGTATCATAGATGAGAATAATGTGTATGTACATTTTGTGGTATGGGTTTTGAGTGAAAAACGCATTGCAGCAGTTTTGCACGGATTGACTTTCAGTAACAAATTATTGCACCACATTTCAACAGGATATATAGCAGCTTGAAGGAAGAAATTGGCTTCTGTAGATTTAATGGTCTTGAAACTTTTGCAGTCATCAGTGTAGAGAAGTACAGAACAGGAATTATCTATCTTTTCACATAAGTCATCAATGTAGAGGGAAAATAAAACTGGCCCTAAAGATCTTCCTTGATGGACGCCTGAAAGCACTGGAAAGCACACGTTGTTCTCTGCCAGCCAAATATGATGTGAGAAGCTGAAGGAGGGTCCGTGTAAATTAAATCTGGGGTCAATCATGTGTATAAGAAGTTTGTGATTGACGGTTTCAAATGCTTTGGAGAAGTCTAGGTATATGACGTCAAGTCCTTGTCTATTTGCTATGGCAGCAGTAGCTTGATACAGTAGGACAGCTAAGTTGGTTTCACAGAAGCCATTCGGTACAAAGCTATGCTGGGAGGGAGAACGAAATACTAGGGCATGTTTTTGAATCCTGTCTGTGACATTTTTTTTACAAATTAAACCGGGGACAGAAGGAAGGGAAATAGGTCTATATGAACTAACACATTACTTGTCACCTTTTTTGTAAACCGGAGTAATCTTTGTTTGTTTCCAGGCATTCGGCAAAAAACCCTCCCAAAAGCACATATTGAAAAGAACGGTGAGAGGTCACCTGAGCATCTTAGCACAATGAGCAGAGGATAGCTGCGTGTCCATCCGAACAACGCACCATATCATGCATGTAAATTATATCCCTTATCATGCAATTACTTCTACGCAAAACAAAAGAAGCTATTTTGAATTCTGGACTTATGGCTTCCGAATGTTGTCGTCAAATACCTACTCGACCGACTGTGAAATGCAAACTATATAGTGCATCTTTGGACCACAACTATTTCTTTCGAATATTCCATGTCAAATATTCATGTTCTCAACATCAGAATACATCTTCTGTACCATTAGGAGATTATGTCTCATTGTTGTATAGCATCGAATCGTTATTGTATTATGTTGAATGTTCGAACAATGTTGTATTATACCCTCAAATTTGCCAAAGCACCTTTAGTTCACCCCTAACATCGCCCTTGTGTCACCTTTTACAGTGGTTATGATGGTTGATGAGAGCGCTTTTTTAACATCATGCACTACATGTTCATCGTAGATTCTATTATAGAGTTTCAGATATCGATACACACCTCAAGGAACCAATAAGTCTCATGTAGAATATGTTATACTAATCAAAACAACAGATGTTACCGTTGTTAACTATTGTTATCGGAAATATGTGTATAGTACTTTTAACACTTTGATATGACTTTGAGGTTTAATTTTCATTATTTGTAAACATACAGATATAACGAGAGCAATCAAGATTTCCAACACACGAAAGATCTTAAGTAGTTATCTTACTTGGTGATATTAGATACTGATGTGTGATGTTTCGTACACTTCACGCTTCTAGATTCTTTTTGAGATTGAATATAGTAAACCTATATCTTCGTTACTCCGCAAATATACGGAAAATAAATATATATATATATACTTATTTTCAATCCTTAGTTTACTAATATTCCTTGTTTATAGCTCAATGGATTTTGTTTCACACTTACTGGCATCAATCAACAATGCATTAAAATCAATCACTTTACAAATAGTTGCGTTTGCTTAACGGTTTACTCATGTTCAAGCTTAAGAGTGGCTTCAAACATTTTATTTCATTAGTATTTTGTGGTTTTGGAGTCTATTGACAAACATATCTATCGCATACACAGTAAGTTGAAGAAAATATGTATTAATAAATCGACCAAAATGTCGTACAAATTTGCATTTTTTATACTGTGAAAGTGACATCTAAAATCATTAGTTCGTTTATTTCTAATGTCGGAGTATGTGCTACTACATATTTTCTTTCCTCTTAGTAAACAGGTTCGAAGTGGTGGATTCAAGAAAACATAATTTGATCGACATATTTTAAAGGTGAATTTCTGACATCAATTCAAGACGAAAATCTATCTTCAACATTCGTCAAATTTATTTTCATTTTCGAAATAGGATTCCAGATTCGAGTCTGAAATCGATTTTTTTTAAATGGTAATCAAAATTATATTATCCGATGAACCATAAACGATGTATTAAATTGAAATTAAGTTGTATGCAAAACACAGAACGTAGTATTGCCAACTATCCTTAATCTGCAATGCGAAATGCTCAAATTGAAAAGATTCAACATCGTACATTATTCTCATTTGAAGCATTCTGTACTTCAACACAGGGATGGGGGAGGACAGATTGCACTGGGGGGATAGATGACGCATCATGCGATTATTGAAAAAGGATTATGTAATTACCGCCAATCTTTCACGGTTTAAGAAAAGACTCAAGAGGACAGAAGGTAGAGAGTTTTATTCCCTGTAAAACATACGTTGAACGTAGTCCGCAATTTTAACGTTCTAAGGACATATGATATAATCCAAATAGATTTATCACCACTATTTGGTATATGAAGATTTTTACATAGACAGCAATTATGATATTTTCAAACTTATATTCGAGAAGTTTCCCTGCTATACTTATGTTGTTGTTGCCTTCATTTAGGCGAATGCTGGGTAGATATCTGTGGGAAACATTCCTCGACGCAATGGGGCAAGAAGGTGAGATTTTGGGTGAGAATTTATTGTTATGTTAAATGTTCACAAGTTCAACAACCCGTTCCAGAATTCCAGTATACTCTAATATTATCCAGTTGAAGCTAAACTGGGAGAAATTCCAAGCCACCCTCTAGCACGACAAAGCAACACATCTAATAATATTAGCTTGGGCCATAGTTGCCTAAAAACTTAAATTTCATATTCAAAAATCTAATAATACTACTAAACAACATAAAACAATTGTTCAGTCCACAAACTAGCATGTCTATCGAAGTTCTTGGCTAAATTAATCATGAGCCAATGGCTAGAAATTAAGTTCTTCAACTCATTTCTACCAAGTCATGCTGCACAAAGACTAAAATCATCGGAAATATCACTAACGCTCATTTCTTGGCTCGAGGATACTTCATTGAAAAGAGGAAGTCTGAAGTTATAAGGAA
>JAGDQP010012237.1:21636-50836 GCA_022664845.1 Lepisma saccharinum
CGGTGCTCTAAATGTAGATGTACAACGACTAACCTCTGGATCACCATGTAACGACAATATACATAAAAAATGTATGTATTCGAATTTTAATTTTATTTATGGTCTTTATAGGCATATAGGGCTAAGGTTGGTAAAAATAAATAAATTGACGAGTCGTGAAAAAGCAATCGAGATGGGACAAATTGTTATTTTTAATTCAATTTCAAACTTGACATATTAATCTAGCCCTAAGGGACAAATGGTTAAAAATTACATTTTTTATGTATATTGTCGTTACATGGTGATCCAGGAGTTAGTCGTTGTACATCTACATTATCTGTTTTCCTAAATTTAAATGTCTTGTTATCTACATTTAAAATAAATAAAAAAACGTAAATAAACATATTGTTTCGTTGACTTAATTGTCCCGTATGTACTCTTTTTCCCCCATTGGTTACCTTCACTAGAAAATGCAAAATATCCAATAAAATGACAAAGTGTATTTTTGAAAGAAATCATGCTTATACTTGTTTGATAACACTGTCAACCCGATAACACCAAATTCTAATTTAAATATATTCAGTATTGATACAAACTAACTCCCAGAAATATAATTTTATTCAAATAATCGTTTAAAAATATTCATATTCATTTACCATTGTATGAACTCGATCTTGGGCTTTCTGTTCAAACTCTTGTATCTTCAAACCAAAACGGAACTCGATGAATGATCATAACTTTCTCTGATTCTGTTGCCAGGAATTCATCTCCGGGACATGTTACTCAAACGCTATTTTACCCTGCATAAACCATACTACACAAAACAATAGGTGTGGTTATGAAACAAAGAACAAATCAATACTTTGTGGTATTGAATTTTATATCCAATTTGGTCATTCAAGAGTATTATGCTCATAATAACCTCACAATTAAACTTCATAATGATAGTTGAGGCTCATACATTACAGTCAAGTCATTTTATTTTAGATTATCTTAACGAAGAATTTAGTATACTCATATTGTGCTCAATTTGCAATAGAGGGAAAGTGAGGTTACAATTTTCTTTCGAATTGTGTAGTTGTGTGCAATTTGGAAGACAATACACGTATTTTCTTAAATGCAGATCATATTACTTCATTAGGCCCTAAATTGATTAGTCTTTTCCTCTTACAAACCAAAACGGAGAGTTCCGTTTACATATCAAGTTTTCCTCTTCACTAAAATCTGTAATTAAAAGTGTGATCTTACAAAGGAGAAGTCCAGAAGCCAAGCGATATAAGAGACATTGACAAATAGGAAACAGTTCGAGGTAATATTTTATATATAACTCGAAATAAATGTAACTCAAAACTGTCATATTTGGTACAAAGAAATCTTGTATCTTAGTATATCGATGTACAAAAAGTGACTACTTTGTGTCACATTTATTTTGAGTCTTACATGAAAGATTACTTGTTTCAACTTTCTTTATTCGTTAATGTCACTTATATCCATTGCCTTCTGAAGTCGACAAATAACTTTGAGATTCATCAATTGAGAAGAACTTCATTACACTGTCATACTAATTAGGATTTAAGAACTAAAACGATTATTTTCAATAATGACTTAAAAACTGGCGTCTTTTCTTGTACTGGTTTCATTACTTGTCAAGGTATCAGCTTCTTATTACCCTTACACGCACACAAAAATGATGATAATTCCAAGTTTGTTACACTTAAAGAATACAAACTTCAAGAAAACTAAAATCAATAGACATTAATATCTAATCTAACAAGTAAACTTATCGATGGTTCAGAGTGTTTTTATTTTTACCAAACTTGGCAGAGGAGTAGAAGGTATTGTTAGAAAACGCCCAGAAAACATGATTAAAAATGTCTTCGTCCATAAGGACGAGAATGTTATTTAAAAAAGTACTTACAGTGTGATCTAATACTAATAAAACACACGTTCATTTGCCAAACGCTTAACGGAATAGATAAAAAACACCAATGGTTACTAGGCGGAATGCACTATCAGTTAGTACGTTTGTCATGGCTGCCATCTTGAAGTAAGCCATCTTGAATCTTTGTCGACATTTTTCAAATGAGAAGGTTGTTATGTAATATATTAATCTGGGCTAGAATTTTACCACAAATACACTGAGGTTAGTTTTCTAAAAAAATTATTTTTGAAAGAGATAGTAAATTGTGACATTGCGCAGTTGATTCAAAAGCCTGGAAATACTTTTTTTAAAAAAAACAATGGAACATATAAAAACCTAATACATACTGGTAGATGGAGCCTAGTACGCATTAATGTGCATTAAGTTTCTATTTGTTGCACTGTTTCAAACTGTACGGAGTATAAAGACTTTTGAATCAACTATGTATACTAATGTCACATCTTATCTGCCTCAGAAATATATTTATGCGAAATCGTACTTTACCCATGCATTTCTGATAAAATTTTAGTCCTGATTGATATATTACATAACCATCTTCTCATTTTTTTTAAAAAATCGAGTAAGATTCAAGATGGCAGCCATTACAAACTTACACTCCAACTCAGCGTTTCTCAACCTTTTTCACGTTGCAACCTCCTTTCACAATGTCTTCTGGCCTGCGACCCCAAACAGTACTTTTTTGTTTATATTACATGGTTTCGTTTAGCTTTGTGTGTGTTGAAGCCTTCTGGAGGCTATTTAATACACAAACGCAGATACCTTGCAAACCCCTTGCACAAACCTGCCACCCCCAAGTTGAGAAAGTCTGCTGATAGTGCATTCCGCCTAGTATATATTAATGGGTATTGGTTTTCCATTCCTTCAAGCGGCTGAAAAATAAATCTATATTTTTAGCATTAGATCACGCTGTAAGTACTTATTTTTAAAATCAGTACTCAGCGTCCACCTTTATGAACGAAAACACATTTAATCATGCTTTGTGAGCGTTTTCTGATGTTTCCTAATACTCTGCCAAGTTTGGCTAAAATAGCTCTTAATCATCGGTAGGTTTACTTGTAAGAAACAATGTAGGAGCTATACAGTCGATCTCTTGTGTCAGCTACCTAGCAGCAGTAGCTCAGTGGTAGAGCGTTGACGTAACCTTCGGGAGGTTGTGGATTCGATCCCAGCGACCGACCATCCTGACTGAGATTTTTCCAGTGTTTCCAGTCACACCAGGCAAATGCTGGGATGACACCTTCCATATAGATCCTGACCGATACCTTCCCAAATGCTTTCTCCTCTCCTATCCCGGCCTGAGCCTTAGATGGCTAAATGGTAGCGACATTCAAGATCTTCATTTTGAGTGTCTGCCCCATCCCCCTTACTCACCGGATCCAGCCTCAAGCGATTTTCCCATGTTTGGACTCCTAAAAGAGTCACTAGGAAGGAAGAATCTAATGAAGAGCTGAACCGAGTGGTGAATAACTCGTTGTACAGCCAACCAAAACACTTCTTTTCCAGAGGTATTGAGGCACTTTGTAAACGATGGGAAACGTGTATTGAGCGTGGAGTGATTATGTAGAAAAATAAAATGCAAGTGTTTCTCATTCGCTTATTACTTTTGTTTTTACAAGGTTTTTAATGTTTTCATTTGACTGACCCTTGTATTGAATACTTTGTAAAAGAAAAGGCATTTTGTTACTCTCCTATCGATTTATTTGCTCTCTGCTTTCCATCTTTCTCGGGCCCCCTTGTCCTTATTTGAACCGGTAGTTGGAAGAAGAAAATTAATTTAAAAATCCGTTTTGTGAGTAATTAACAAAAACTGTATAATATTTTTCTTTGTATTGAAAGGATACACATTGGTACTGAATATTTAGAACGTTCTTCTTATCCATGTGTATTGCTCAGACAATGTCAAATTGTACTTTTCTTGTAAAATTTTAAAAAGTTGGTGGATTTATTTCCTTCTTCCAACTCATGAAAAAAAATATTTGTATGGCTGTAAGTGGTGAGACGTAATTATGAAAAATTAAATAGAAAAATAAAAGAAAAGGCAATGAAAACCTTCAAATGGTTGTTATTTACAATAAATTTATTAACAATGAACTCTAAAGTTACAAGTAAGTAATAAATCCAGGATTTGTCATTTTCTCCCAACTGACAGAAATTTCGCTTTAGGATTGGGCAGAACTACTTTTTTTTCGTAACAGTGATAGCAGTAGTTGCTATATACATATTTATATTTTAACAATAGCAGTTAATATATCAGTTTAGGAAAATGTATTTAAATGCAAGTTATTTATTTCCAACTGTGAAAAAATAGTATAAAATCAGCATTTTAGACTAACTTATTTACCTATAGCCAGTTATGTGTGCAGTAGAGTGATGGACGAAGGTCAGAACATGGTAGATTAGTTCATATTATAACTTACGGAGCTTGAACTAACTGGTGAAGAGGGAGCAATACAACATCAAAATACAATTAAATCTGGGACCCATAAAGCGGTGAATATGCATTTCATGCCCAGACATACCGTTGACCCCCATCGAAAACCTGTGGATCTCTTCCAAAACGAATTTATAGATGCATGCCTGATTTAAGTGTCACAGGGGAGTGGATAGACCCGGATCTAGGGGAACGCAAGACGTAATTTGCCCCTATGTAGGTCATACTACCGGTTGGGAGTATTTGGGGTGTGCCATTTCGATATAAACGTGTTAGCTGTTGACGGGCGGCAAGGGTTCAATTCGGGTGCAGTGTTTCGTAAATCCAGTTCAACTCTACCAGCTTGCCAGAATTTTGTTCTTGGATGTTTTCAACCATGCAAAATAAATAAATAAAACTATATATCTGGACTAGTACAGTGATTCTGCCAAGATATTCAATATAAGGGATATAAAGCAAAAATTGAGAGGGCGTACGTAGAATTTCCATTGATTTTTACCGTTAAAAAATAATGCTGGGGGGTTGGCGAAAAATTGCAATTAAGCCAGCAGGTGTTGTTTTCCATCCGCCGTAGCAGTGAAATCGATTTAGCCAGAGTAGCAGTAAAGAAAATAGCTGTTATGCTATTTTTGACTATCACCATTGCTCACCTTTGTCTCAATATTTTACAGGCGATTGTTTTCTTTGTTTATGTATTGTGTAAATGCACGATCCATTCCAGATATAAAATCCGGCATAAACTAGAGTTTCAAATGTTTATTGTTTATTGTTCGAGTTTGGCTATGAAGTTATACCTAGGCAATGTGCCTACATACGAATTTTCATCAAAATCGGTCTCTGTCACTTGGTGAGTGTCCCTCGTAAAAACACGCTCCCATTGGCTTCACTTGTAAAAATCAAAAGTGCCATATCTTTGCCCCGTGTGCCCATCCTCGCCCCAAGTTTTACAGGTCTCTGATTTTGTCTGTCAAGTCTGGTCAAAATCCCAGCGTCAGTGGTCTGGTCAAAATCCCAGCGTCAGTGGTCTGGTCAGTCCTTTAGTGAGCGCAATTGGAAGGTCCCTTTAGCTGTAGCTTCGTTGTCAAGGGACCTAAAAGTCGGGAATGGGTCCGAGGACGAACTAAAACTGAAATTGTCCATAAAGTTTTAGAGACTAGTGCATTTTATACAGCCGCATAGTCCATCAGTACTAATATTATCAGTAACCTCAATCTTCAGTTGAGAAAAACAGATTGAGGAGAGTTAAGGGAGTACTACGTGAGACGAGGAATGGCAATATACTCCTCCATTATCAAGCACTGTTGACACATGTACGCGTTTGAAGCTTTGCAAAGGGAACAGCAACTCCTCATTATCATGACCTCTCGAATGTTCCGTTATCAATCGTTTGTTTCGTGTTTATGATGTCCTATATTATATTCTCACCTTGAAACATAGTAGTTCGTGTCAATTAAACATGTAATAATTAAAGCAGAATGCTGACTTTGTTTACAAACATTTTATCAAGTCACCTAGGAGAATTAAATAACCTGTTTAGTGATAACAACAGTTTAGTGTTGTCCTGTGATATTACAAAGGTCTTTGCTCGTGGCATTTCCCGTTAGCTCTATGCAGGATAAGATTTTCATTTTATTCCTAAAATTAAGCTTATCGAAAGCAAGAAAATTTTTGTTTTTGTAGTTTAGCTAGCATGAAACTTGCCTATAAGCGATTCATGCTCGACTTGCATTAAAATTTCTTTTAATATATTTTTGAAGAACGTTTTTTTTCTTTCAAAAACCTTTATAATGTTAGGCATCTGATATTATTAGAAGTTAAAGATAATGAAGTATTCTGTAAGTTAATCTGCGAATATATTATATCTAATAATATTTGAAGTAGTAGCAGCAACGAACGTGAAAAAGCTTCCTGGTTTAGAAATAAATACAATACAAATGGTGTCTATTACTTTGAAGTGTGCCAAATAATATATTAAAAATCAGCTATCGTATTTCTTGGGGAAAATCATATGAAACAAAAGTGTGCTTCCACAAAGTGCTAGATCCTAAAAAAAATAAAGAAATACAGTGACCAATGCCGATTTGTTGTTTTTCGCAACGTCGCCGAAAAGAGAAGTTGATTTTGCTGACATTTTTTTTTTTATTTTATTTCAAATACACAGACAGGTATTCTTTGCTTCATATGACGGATAGGGATCCCATCTGCAACCCTTTTAGATCACCCTTAATCCGGTTCTGACACCAGCAACTGATCTAACTTTGTACTTTAAGCTTCAGATGGACGTCGCTCAATCGTTGTCCCACGATCGACTTCAAATTTGACCAGTGGGCAATTTTTGTGTCCTTTCGAAACCTCTATTCTGAACAAAAATAGCAACTCTAGGGTTCAATTCGTTAGTCTGGCAAAATAACACTTTTATTTCATTGAAAGGTGCTAAAAAACTCAGAGCTCAATGTACTCAAGTGTTCTATTCAAAAGTATAAAAATTAAAGATAGTTGCGGCTTTTCTAATTTTACTGATTTTTTTTTTCTTCAAGTGAGATATCTTTGTGACTTCTGGTATGCTGTTCATGGCAACATTTTGAATTTTTGTACCAATTACCAGCTTATTATTTTTTTTTAAACAAAATTCCGGTTTTCATGATTTTTTGTCTAATTGCATTGAACTATAAAAGCTAATTCACTAAATTACAGTATTATCTCTTTCTCCGAAATGTTTATTATTTCACTGTCGCCCTCGCTTTCCTGTTTGTATAATAATGAAAATGTATGTACACGTTTACATATGTTGTTAATAATAAGGAGGACTGACAGAAATATTGTTTGTTTTGTATATTAATTTGTGAATAATGTCTGGTTAGAACATTTTAACAATGTGGAAAATCCCTCTAAATTTTATGAAGACGAAAATTGTTTGTTTTGGGGATTAGATTGTTACACTGTTTTAATTCTCTTGTTTCAAACAGACATACGTTGCTAAACATAACAAGAACCGAGGAAAATAACGTATGTTTGTTCAAAGTTTAGCATTTATTTTAATTTCAATATTTGATTTCTGTAATCTGTAGACATTTTAATGAAATTACAAATATCATTTAGCAGCGACCATTTTTTAATATGGCACATGTTTTTCCAAGGAAGTGGGTGGAGGATTTTTAAAATAAAACTACTTATACCTCTTCGAACATCCTGGTTCAAAAACTATTTGCGTTGCAATTAGTTCCAGATCAATCCGTATATTCCTTCTACGAAAGGGAAGAATGTAAGAATTTTATGTAGCTCCATTTTATTAAATTTTACGGGCATTAAAAGACGCATCTAAACAATTACGTACTTGTTTGTCTTCTATAAGGGAATGATGGATCTTAATGAAGGTTACGTTAACATGGAAACATAAGAAATATATATTATTTGGATCGTATTATTTTTTCCTAACAACGTATTAAGTACAAGTTATTTCTGATTAAAAGAAAGTATTCATCTTTCACGCATCTTGATTAAATAAATATCAAACATCATTATTACTCATTTGCAAATGTTGAATTCGCTACACATCTATCAATTAGCTTTTAATTAGGCGACCTCACACAAATTAGTTTGACAAATAAAAGAATGGTCTATCCGAAAACAATATTCTCACTGAGCCTTCAGAGTATGTCGCCTTTAATCCCACTTCCCCTGCATAGATGGCGATAGGTTTCTATATCTATCCTACGGCGATTTTATATTAAAGAAATTTAATTGTATGCTGATTCAAGTATGACTTACATAAATCTTAATTGATTGTTTGATATAAAAAATAACCTATTATGTACGTCGTATGAACTATTTAAGGCAAACGTTGAAAGTTCTTAAACGTCACCCGCTTACCTTTTTGAGCTAACTTTAAATGTCACGTATTAAGCTTCTGAGTTGCATGGTTTCATGTTATATCTTAGATTTTAAAGAAGTTAGTTATTTCTCTATATATTTTAGATGTAAATATTTTAGCGAATAACACTGAAAACCACTGTTGACCGTCGTGAAATTTATTTCCAGACAAGAAATCTTTTAATATTGTCTCTGATTTTCAAACATTACCGTCAGTATCAGTTGACAGGGTGACCACAAGACTTCGGCCCCATCACAAAATGTGGTATCTCAAAATTTCAAACTTTTCAGGAGAGCAATGTAAAGAAAAGTGCCTCCATATACTTGTTAATATTCTTGTAACCTATTTTTGTTAATAACTTTTGAAAGGCTTATCATTGAGATACGTCGATTTGAGACAAGAAAATGTGCATAAAATGGCATATTCTTACGGTCCTAACTTAAAACTACCAACCTTTTAGATACTTTGTGATGGGAATGACGAAGATCCCTTTCACTCCTTCAGGTTTACTTTCGGTTTCTGTCAGGTTTTTCTTCCTCATAGAAATCTGATGGCGTAGTGGAAAACTGATTTAAATGGAACATTCGCATCATACAGTTTAGGTTCCTATCAGGGAGAAATGCTGAAAGGAACCGGTTGGGTAAACTGGAACTTAGGGTTTCTATCTGATTCCCTATAGAGTAGTGGAGCATACAAAGCAATGTGTACTTTTACACCTTCAGATTTGCATCCGGTTTCCGTCAGGTTTTCATACTGTGTAGGAAGCAATGCGCAATCACATTCAGGTTTTCGTCCGATTTATGTCAAGTTTTCAGTGGCGAATCTGTCTTGAAGCATGTCTTTCGTTGTTTCAATGAATGCAGATACGAAAAAGCAAACATCTTAACAGATTATTTTTCACTTATTATATTACTTATTATTATTATTATTGACCTATTGCCACCCTAAACTTTATGCCCAGAATTTTTGAGACCATTATTTGTGAATACTTGCAGTTCAACTTGAAACTAAATCAGATGATAGATAAAATGTTTTTTTCTCAAAGCAAATCGGTTACAGCAAATCTATGCGTTTTAACAAATTTTATAAAAGGGCGCATAGCACTAGATCCCAATATGATGTAATATATATTGATCTTTCCAAGGCATTTGATAGTGTAAATCGTAACATCTTATTGAACAAACTTTCGAGGATTGGCTTATCGCCAGCATTTATCAATTGGCTCAAGAACTATTCGACTGATAGAACTTTTAGTATTAAACTTGATAATTTTATATCCGAAAACGCTACCATCAAGAAAGCCATTCTTCAATATCTACATATTAGTTTTAAGTGATGAAACTAGTAATTCAAACTTACTTTTGAATGCTGACGACCGGACGTTTTAGAGAAATCAATAACCTTACAAACAATTAGCTTCTTCAAACATACATTCATAAAATTGATGAGTGGTGGATTAGAAATAAAATGCAAATTAGCATACAGAAAACCAAATTTACAAGGTTTACGAAAAAATCTCAATATTATTCAAGCTCATATAAAGTAATAGATACTGAAATAGAGAAAGTCAAAACTATTAAGGACTTCGACATGAATTTTTACTCCCAGTTAAACTTTAATAAGACAATGGGCTTATTGGTGAGTGTCGGAGGCTAATTGGTTCTATGATTAATCAATGGTACGAATTTAACAACATCAGTACGTTCATAGCATTGTATACGATCTTGGTTGGAACTAGATTAGAATATGCCTCCAGTGTTTGGAATGATCTGTCCTAAAGCATGTCTGACAAACTTAAAGCTGTACGTACCTTTGCTTATTTCATGCATCATATTGTATTACAGTTCATTTTATCTGAGTTTTGTTGCTTTATACTCCGGTGGACTTGGGATGTTTTGCACTTCAGGTCTTCAATTTAGTATGCTAACATTGTTGATGGACATTGCATCCAGTGAAGCAGTGAATTTCCCATTCAATTAGTGATTTGACGGTAATGATTGCAGCGGAAGTTCTATCCATGGTCTGTGACCGGAACAATGGACAGCTAAACCAAAACGAAACAACTACATGTTCTTCTTTATCTAGGAAAACTATTAACATTTATTCTTTCTACCGAATCAATACGGTACTTTCTTTCTAATACTTTACTTCTTTTGTTGATTTTTCCGTTCGAGAACTGAGCTGATTGATGATTTTTTTTCTATCGAATAACCATTTCCCGTAATTTTGAGTTTGAATTTGTATATAACTCGAACTCTGCATACTGACCAATGAACTGTCTAAAATGCGTGATCAAGTTGCCAAAGGCAGGGATTTTGCCACGATTTTAAGTTTCTCGGTACTTCCAATCAAAATTGAGTGGCTAGAATTTTGTTGAGTTTCTAAGCAGTATTGCAATCTTTGGACGATACAGCTGAAGACATATATAATTGAATCGACGACCAGGAGTACGCAAATTATGTATAATAAGGTGAAAATATGACTGATCGTTTCAAAAATTTACTTACTACTTAATAGAATCGCGTTGCCTAGAAAAACATAGGCTAGCATAACATGAAATTAATTAGTAATTTACTGAACTAAATAAATCTGAAAGTAAAAATGTTACAGGACCATTCCATGTTAAGCGGTTCATCCTGGCCGCTCGATCTCTATCAAAAACTTTTATTTTTTAATATTCGTATTCCCTATGTTTGGATATTCCAGAATGAGTATTCTTTTATTTTTATCCCTACCGCTTGATTAATGGCGGACAATTTTGTAATGCCAAAATTTGTATTTCTAGACGTATACAAAAAATGTAATATCTGCGGACTGGTATATCATAGAACATTCAAACAGAACCCATTTATTCTTCCTTTGAAGTCCACTTGATAATTTTAGTCCTCTGCATTAAAAACCTAAAACAATCGAACTGGTCAAAATGGTATTGAAATACGATTGTCGGAATAGAACGAATTCCTGTTTTTATGGTGATGTTTCGCATGGAAAGACTTGAACGTCAAAGTTAATTTGTGGACATCATTATATATAAAGGAAGGTGTACAGAAAAGGAAGAATGCTATATGGTTCCCTAATTTCAAATGATTTTTTAAAAAGCCCAAAATCCGTATTTTGTGAATATTGGAGGCTCAGTATCTCTGGTGGGGAACCAGATAAAAGTACTTATTTACGTATATATGCACTTACTTAAAGAGAATCAAAGGTTGAACTTTCAGTCAACAGAGTTACAAATTTACAATATAGAGATTAATAATGCTTGTGCTCGCTTTCATAGATCTTAATTTAACACAAAAATGCAATACATACCTAAAATAAAATGATTTAATATGTGCACATATGTTGCACGTGTTCAAAATGGCAAAAACTCAAAATTCAAAAATATACTCTTTTTTACTATTATTATGTTTGCGAGACGGACGTATATGTTTCTAATGCATATAGTAATGAGATTGAAAGTTTAAGATACAATATGACTGGAAAAAGAAATTAGAAACGAACAATAATGTAAAGACTGCTTTATGCTATTCCAGTGACAATAAGATTTAATTACTTCTGCTAGCACCGTAGAAAACCTGTTATTAACTTAAGAGTGTCACCGTTTTAAGAACATATTACGTCTTGTAAACGGAAGGAGAGAAATATTAAGAATTAATTTTAACACTTTTTACAATGATAACTTTTAATTACAGTTAATAACTTAAAATACATGTCTTAATAACATAACAAATATATCTATTTCAAACAAATCAATTGCCAATATCATAGTATTTCCTTCTTCCTTCTATTCTCTATACGTCACACACAGAAAGTAACATTGAAAAAACTAATGTAGAGAATAATTGATCAACTAAATGAAACTTTATAACCTTCCAATCCAACCTTGAAATAAAACACCTTTATCTCCAAAAATTACTTACTCAGAACAAGGAAGTAACAATTCCAAAACTTACTAGAAAGCTCCTCTTGTAACATACGATAAATAGCATTCATTAGTTCAAAACCGTATTCCTTTAGTAAGAATTAGAATTTGCTTATTTTGTCTGTTGTCGATAGGTAAGATATAACTATTTTATTAGTCGATATTTTCTCAAGAATTATTATTCAATGTAAGTTTTAGTTTACTGAAATGCTCTATCCACTGCTGGATGAAGGCGTGCTCTTTTCTTTTCACATATAACTGTATGCTGCTATCCTCATCCATGTAGATCCTGAAAAACGCTTGATATCATCTATCTATATTGCATTTGGACTTCGTCTTTATCATTTCTTTTTTTAGGAATCCAATGCAGTACGTTTGTCGTTCATCTTCCATCTGTTCGTCTAGTTATACACTGTAAAAATAGGAGACACAACGTTCATCCAGAAAATGGAGGCAGCTGAGCTGCCTCCACTTTTTGGATTAACCTACATTCAGCCAGTTTTCGGTTGAACCTTTTACTTTCTGTAAAATTTCAAAATGCGTGTATACATTACATATATATGAGTGTTCCAACGTATTTCATTCAATCCGAGCATTTTTTAAAAGTAGAAAAGAATAAAAGGAAATATTCCTTTAAAATTAAAAAAAAAAAAAAACTTGAAGTGGTAGGGTTTCGATCCAGGGTCCGCTAGCATACTGGTCAGACGCTCTAACCACTTCGCTACGAAGACAGTTGGTGACTTTGGCTTTCCGAGCGAGCTATGGTTGTACTGTGAAGGAGGTTAATTATTAACACGCTTTTGATTTTACTACGAGGAATGTCTCGTGAAAAAAAAGGAGATGCTTTTGCTACAGTGTAAAGATTTATACCCAACTTAATTTCTCGGCCCACCAGTAAACTATTTGCTGTTCACAGTGTAAAGGCAATGTAAACACTCAAAATGGCGGGACGTTCAGTGACAAGCAAGTAACGTTACTCCTGTTACTGGATTATAGAATATCCAACTAAGGCTTAACATTCATCCACAAAAGGAGTAACCTCAAAATTTCCTGTTTAGCTTACACTTCGATTAGAAAATGACCGAGTTTTAAGCGGAAAATAAGTTGAACGTTCACGGACAAATCACTTTGGCCAGTTTCAACCCATTTTCAGCTAACGTTAAGCTATTACAAAGAAAATGTTAAACTTTAAACTGGAGTTAATTTTACCAATCTTTCCACTAAAAGACTTACACTATATCCACGTTTAAGAGTAAATACAACAAAACGCTAATTTTCGACCTTTATTTCTCCATAAAGCGGAGTAACTTTCATCCATTTCGTGTTTCCAATTTTTACAGTGTATGACCGGCCCATCTCTACTTCATGTTATTCGCAGTCTTGATTATATCTTCTACCTTTGTTCTTGCGCGAATCCATTCATTTGTCTTCCTGTTTCCTAGCATGAAATGCTATATTGTTTGGGCCTCTCTGCCCTGCTCATTTTTTTATTTTTTTTCCTGCCGTTTAACGGGCTTGTTTTCAAATGTTGCTTGTTCCAGCCACAAGCTTGGCTTTTTCTTGTAAATAACGGTACCCTCTTGGAGGGGTGAGAGCTGAGTATGGGGAGGCTAGCCCCGTGCTCAAGTAGTGTTAACGTGGTGTTTGAAGAGCGCGTCTCGTGTGTGAGAGTCTCTGTGTTCGTGAGCCTTTACTTAACATATATTAATATAATTAGCCTAGCTACAGTTTGTGTGCAAATTAGACAGTCATTATATTAAGCTTTGTTATAGTTAAATCTTGTGAACATTTATTTATTCTCGTAAAACGAAATACCTTCGTTTGGGAAGCGCGAACACATATACAACCTGAAAAATATTTCAAGCATGCGCTTTTAAAGTTGCGTCTAACGTTAATATTAGTACAGCGCATATTAACAAGCGTCACTGATTTGATTAGAGTTTTAAAGTATTAAATGAGATCAATCACAGAAAAGTTCAACGCTGGATCTCAACACAACATTGTAATTATGCAGAGGTTTGGGAGTCGTAAACTAACACTGCAATCATGTTTGATACTCCGGGATCAACTTATGTGCCTCTCATGTATCAAAGACAATGTGACTGGACAATGTCATTTGGTATGATGAATGACGTTTCCAGATATGTTGAGTAGACGTTTGAGTCCGCGTTTATAGGAAACTGCATGAGCATATGAAGCAATCCAGTGAGTATGCTGGTGTGTTAGGTGGAAATGTTTGTGGAATGATAAGAGGGGTGTTCTGTTGCATCTCGCAAGCAACACTTTTAGTTTAATGGAAGTCTGTCATGATAGGTGAGATGCAGTGTGAGCTCAATGCAGGCCGTTGTGCATACTTTCGTGCTAGCTAAGTTCTCTCTCGTGCATATTGTGTGCAACAGCAAAATAACGCAACTCGGCACGGTACTCTGTAACACAGACCTTGTTAACTGAGTTTACTAAATGTGTGCACGGTAAATCTTCAGGCAACTTTGACTCAGGCCAGGATAGAGTAGGGGAGAAGATGTTGGAAGAAAGATGGTCTACTTTGAAGGTACCATTCTGATCATTGCGTGATGTGACAGGCCTTTGATAAATCTCGATCAGAGTCTGATGACGGTAGGATCGTTCCCAAGACATTCCGATTGCTAATCCAACGCTCTAGACCCTTTCAAGAACAAACCTAGAAGTTCACTGGCTCAGAATAGAAATTCTGAATTAAATCTAGAATATTACTTGCATACGCATTACAGTTGTTGAGTTTAACCGAACAAAGGTTTAATAAACTTGAGATACTAATAACTTTCTTGACAATTACTGGATTATAGGAAGCTTGAGATTCTACTGGTATAGACCTTAATTCTTGCTTTTAGAAACTGAGGCGAAGATTCATTAAACAGATATTTGAAAATCTAGGTTCAATGACAGATGAAAAATGTATTCTTTCGTTCTTAGGCTCCATTTCAGTATTTGGGGTATATAGAACTCACATTTACAAAACTTTGTAATGTATAAGAAAGAAACATGAGAAGCTAACATGATAACTTGTTAATAATCACTCCTGAGTATTCGCATAACTCTTGCCGAGGAATCACCTCGATACCCATAGTTCAAAATGTACTTCAATCCAGCCTGCAATATACTACAACATCACTAAACAAAATATCAATACAGTTATTACAAAAAATGGAAAAACGTTTCAATGCTCACTGACTAGTTTATTCTGGGAAATATTTTCGTTTTCTAGACTTGCAAAATATTTACTAATATGACAAGAAATATAATAATTATTATGATATTTGTTTTAAGATATTTTAAAGAAAAAGCAGTTTTTAAAACAAATGGTTTAAACTGAATGTATAAAACAGAAGAGATTATGTAACAGCATTTCATTCTTTGCTAGCCAGTTAAAAGTGACAACAATTCACTTTTTTAGATCCCTAAGGGATTTTATATAAAAAATGTAGCTGATCAGAATCTACACTGGCAGAGATTTTGAATTATTTTGAGGACCCCATGTGCTAGCCATGTGACATTATTTTCTAAAGAAAAGAGTACGATGCTGATCAAAAGAGGTGTTTCATAATGACGCTGAAAAATAGGATAAAAAGTACCCACGGGATCGAAAAAAGTAAACATTTGTTGTTCCTCTGAACAATTAAGACTGCTTTGTGATATGAGCATTGATACTGTTCCCTTACCTGATGCACTAATGAGGGAATATTCCCAACTGATCAGTCGATAGTATTATGAAATATTTTTATTGTCTTTATTCGAACATACATATACCGGAAATAACACTAAAAGATCCACGATTTGCCACATGATTATGGAATAATTATTTAGAATTCTGAAATTGGTCATATTTACGGTGAGTAAAAAGTCGCAGTACAGCTTTGTAGATCACAAACCGTCTAAGAAATTAAGTATAAGCCAGAAAGCAAGAGTCTTAACCACTCAGTTAATCATTATTCAAAATGTGTATTACATATGAATATAATACGTATTCATATTGCATTATCCTTTTCAAGGCATGTCAGTTTTTATATTTATCTGATTGATGTATTAATCCTGGTTTTCTTTGCAGAACTATTTTCTACATTAAAATGGCGACCAGAAGCATCCTTATTGTCCTCGTAGTATTTTGTCTTTTGGCCGTAAGTAAATAATAATGTAACTAAGCTTATTAGCACTTTCACGGTAATGAATATCTTTGAAAAATGCTGTGACTGGAATTCAGGCATTTTTTTTTACAATTTGTTTTGACTGGTTTTAATTTTCCTGTCTATGGTTAGTATACCGGAGGGGAAAAGACCATCTGGAAGACCGAAACGATGTTGGGGGATAATATTACGAGGGATCTTCGAGAAGTAGGTGTCGTTGCTGAAAACTGGTTTCATCTTCCTCAGGATAGAATCATATGGAGAACGTTTGTTACTGCGGCTATGAACTTGTGACTTCCATAAGCCATAGAGTTAGTTAGTTTGCATTTAATTCTCAACAGCAAACTTCAAATGTATTTATGGACTTTTAACGCTTGGGTCGAAGAAACTAGTGTTCTCGACGTTTCAGAGGTTAATGTAATACCTTCTGCAGGGCAACATTGACATAAAGTCGTTAATGCATGAGGATGGACATAACATGTCATCTCCTCCCATGATTTAGTTGCATATATTTTCTGAAGATGGCCTCAGATCAGATGAACCTTCGCATATCGGAAACACTTGGAGATAATTAAATAAAATATTTCAATTCTCAGTTAACTTAATCTACGAATTAAAACGTTTCATACTTAAGATAATTATAAATGTTGAATTCCATTCTCTGTACATCTTTTGTGCTACCTGTTATCAGTCACATATAACTAGAAACAAAATTATGCTAGTATAAAATGATTGTTATTTGGTTTAAAACCGTTTATTTAGTTTAATTTTGTTTAAAAACCGAGAGAAGCATGAGCACACAAATTGAGTATCTGGTCCTTGACGTTATGAGCCTGGAATAGATTTAAAAAGAAGATATTGCGCATAATTTACTACCATTATTCAATTCCTAGTTCAACTGCATTGACCCCAGGTGACATGCTCATTGAATTATCGTGATCACCTTTTTCAATTTCTATTAGCCGAGTCTTTTTATTATTTCTTGAAGGGCTGACTATATCATATTATCAGGAATGAATTCAGGAAGTCCAACTACACGATTTTCCTAACTTTTGTTTAATGCTAAGACCATCTTAGAAGCTCACTTCTGCGCACGAACTACTGTACTTTGGCGGATCTCTACTGGTAATTTTCTAGTCGTAACTTCAGAAAAATGTCCAATATTTCGATGTCGGACATATTAGAATTCTCTTATTGTATTACTATGCAGTGAATAATTTGAATTAATTTACGGTTTTAAATTTCGAGACAAATTTGTGCCACTAGTTTTTTTTTCTTTTTTTTTTTTTTGATGCAAGGTGCTATTAGTGCATTTTTATCTGTTCCATTATACTAAATATTACTGTTAGCTTCGAACCCAAGCAGCAGATAGCTCTTTTACATTTTACCTAAATAAAATAATGTTTCTTGTGACCAATGGCTCTTAATTTGTTTAGGCTCAAGTGCCATTTCTCGAATTTATGAGGTTGAATACAAACATCTTTCTGCGTAGCTACAATGTAATCATTTGAATTTGTTTATGGTCTTCATATCAATCTAAGGCTCAGGCCGGGTTTGGGGAGGGGAAAGTAGACTGCAAATTGGTATCCAGGGCCCACGTTGAAAGTGCCATTCCAGCATCTGCCTGGTGTAACTGAGGAAAAAATCTAGAAAAACCTCAGTCAGGATAGGATTGAACTCACGACTTCCCGAATGCAAACCAACGCTCTACCACTGAGCTACATCCGCTGGGTAAAATATAATCATGGTTTCTTTTCGTTCACTATAGTGAACGTCAGAGAAGTAATAGTTACATCTTCTCACAGGCTGGTATGTACTCACATAAGCTGAATGCAATTTGCTTTGGAGTTATCAATTCAACAAAATTAAAAGAAGCCACAGGTTATTGAAATTGTAAAAATACATTCTGAGATGACTATAAATCTGTGAACAGTATGTGGGCAGGTCTTCTGCATGAACGGCCTAGTATAATCAAAAACGTGAAACACAGAAATTCTCCATATTTTGTGAAAAGTCGCCAATTGAAGGAAACTTTAAAATGTTTACAGCACAGTTGTTGATCAGTGTAGACTTCTAAAAAGTGGTAGTTCGTGGCATGTTGCTCAATTGTTGTTCCTCTCAATATAAGTCAATAATTACTGTAAAATGAAATCCTTCCAGTTTCTTACTAAACATTTATTACACTTACAGTGCAAGATTTTTAAGAATACATTTAATAGATAGATGTACTAGTAAAATTTTCAAAAGAATAATGCGTTACTGATTTTGATAATATTTTATGAAAACTTAACATTAAATATACGTTATAGTTCCTCCCCGTTTTATAAGTCTTTTGTTTTTAGACAAGTGGTGGTTTTCCTTCGTCATCGGAGAAACGCGACGACCATATTGGAAACACGTTTGGTTTTGGAACTGCTTTCGGAAATCAATACGTTAAAAACGAATAACAAAAAGATCAACTAGAATTAAGGATTCCAACACAGTCGCAATAAAGAAGGACAACGAGAGATACATTCTTGAATTCTACAGCCAAGAATTTAACAATGTACTTGTGAATATAGCCTTAATCGATATAATCTATGGATTAAACTTTCATGTATGTAGTTTGCGGTTACGAAAATGAATAAACAAACAAGATGGTATCAGAAATTTCATCTCAATGATTTCTTTTAGTGTTCACTATTTCTTGAAGTACTCTCTAAAGTCATTTCATCCCTTTGTTCCTCAGCAAAACTCTTTAAATCCTCAGACAACGTGATGATTGTGTAACGTCCTTCGTAACTTAAGAATAGTCAGTTGAGCAGAAACAGTTAATCAAGGCACTGAGTTACTTAAGAAATAAAGTTCTTAACATTCCAACGAATATTATCACTATGGGAAAACACTTTTAGTATCTTATTTGCATATTTGATGTGCATTTCCTTACCTTTGGATTTTGAATTAGGGTTCGTTCGTACTTGTTACACTAAACAGAATCAGATTTTTTTCATCTATTACGAATAATGGCAGACTTGATGCGGGAATGTTCAGTATTGCAAAAACTCTAGAAGTATCAAAACATCTTTGAAAATAGATTTCAATTACAATCTACAATCTCAAGGATGGTACATAACAAATTTAACAGAAAATGTTATGTAAACATGTCAATAAATTAGTAATTTGCAGTGTGTTTTCTCTATGAGAAAATTCAAGCACGAAATCGCGTTCCAGAAAATTTTCCTCCGACCCACAATATTTATGTTCGCTTTCATAATCTCTATTTATGGTACATTAGCAAAATTGTATTTATGAAAGTGTTTCGTAAAACTTTGGTAAATTTTATTTTTATATGGGCCAGTTTGGGTAACTTTGGACTTCGGCCCGTCACGATTTGCCTTTAGCTGTTAAGTGTTAAAATCCATACCCATGCCCCTGCCGGGACTCGAACCCGAGACCGTTGAGTCGATAGCCTACCGCCGCAGACCGCTCGACCACCCGGCCGGCGAAACTGTTTCGTATTAAGTATCATGTTTTTACCATTGAACTCTTCGCTTTATTTTGTAACCTTCATCGATTACACAACTAAATTTTACTATATTCTTCTAGGATTCTGTTCTGGGAAGTTACCCGCTCTCCCAAACTTTTAAGCCATCTCTGATGTTTTCTTTTAAGTTCAAAGTAACACAAAATAAATTTTAATTAATCATATGAGAATTTACTTCAAAGTACGTCAACTGTTTACGTAATTTCTTACAACTGTTCTTTAACTCATATTTGTCAACTGCAGAAGCTAAGGGATACAAGTAACATTGACACATAAAATTTAATTCGAGATAATCTTCTATATATAGCCCGAAATATGTGTGACACAATACTGTCTTGTTCTGCATATAAGCACATTAAGGTCCAATGTTTCTTTGAACCGAATATAACAATTTTGTGTCACATATATTTCCGTTTATCTAAAACAAAATCTCATTTTTTTTATTCTTCAATATTACTTGTAGCTTCTGGGATCGACATTTCAAAGAAATTTGTTTTAATCTGTATTACGGTAACAACATGTTTAAATAATACTTCTACGAGGTTAAGTCAATAAGTATGTGTACTTTTGTTCTAATAGTCTCTAGGTTGGCTGTACAGTTTTCTGCACTCGCAAGCCGATAGATGGTACCACTGTCTTTGCTTGTGCCAGGTTTCAACGTTATCACTTCAGATCAATTTGCTGCGCCACTGTCCGTTTGCACCACAGAAGAGCATCGTTCCGCAATCCGTTTTGGTGATCTGAAGTTGTACCGGGATCTGGAATCTTAAGATGACTGTAAGCACAATACGGAGGCAATGTTTTAACACGGCGAAGTGTTTACCGGTGGATTGTAAAGTTCAAACGTAGTAGAACAAGCGTGGAACGCTAGTCTTCTGTGGTGCAAATGGACAGTTGCGCAACCATGTTTACTTCGAAACAGCGCAAAGCGAACTGAAGTGATAACGCTTAAACCTGTCAAAAGCGAAGACAATGGTACCACCTATCGGTTTGCGAGAACAGAAAGTCGTAGAGCCAACCTAGAGACCACTAGAAGAAAAGTGCACACACTTATTGACTTACCCTTGTATAATTCATCTCTCACACACTACTAACATAAAAATTATATCTCGTTAAACTTTCTTAAAGTATTTCCAGATAAAATAAACATAAGTAAAGTAAACGTGTGTGGAATAGAGCTCCAAGAATAGCCTGAGTGAGTAATTAGGTTTCTGTGTGAAAGGAACCGAAGCAAAATAAATGGACACCTCTTTTATCTTCCTAAACTGTTAAAACAAAACTCATCGGTTACTGATATTAATTTCATATAGAAACTAAACTATTACCTTAGTTATATGCAAAACTAAAAGAATCGAAATGTAAATAGTAATTCATTTTTAAGAGTTTCAATAACCTAATCGTTGCATCGGCGGCAAACACTCAAGAAAACGAATATTTGAAACGCAGCTATTAGTAAAAGTCTTCTTTTTTATCGGCATAAAATTATTCCCACTTTCAGGATTGACAGTGGCTGTTTTGCGAGGTAAATCTAACTACGGAAATTGCAGATAATCTTACGAAATCACTTAAATAACAGCATATCTAAATCGATGCATAATATTGAAATTTAACGTTTCTCACAAAATCTTTGGAAAATATCTCGATGTCACGCTAAAAACAAACTTCAATTATAGTTGGGGAAATTATTTTCTGTACAATTTGATATAAATTAAAATTTTAATGCAGTATGTATTTATTTTTTTTCGAAACACAAAATGACATACCTCAACCATGATAACAAATTGTTTGTTTGCAGAAGGTAAGACCGTTTAAATGACAAATTAGGTTCTAATTTTGAGTATATCCAGTGTTCTTATTTTCATTTTGGCTTTGTTCACCACTAAATAACAACGCATTCAAAAGAAATATCTATCATCTATCCTCCATTCTTGATTGAGGACAATAAAAAACCAGTGAACTATCATCTAAAGCGTAATAACAGACGAAACATCACTAGAGGAACATAATTTCCGTACTATGACATGGAATAAATGTTATGCATATCTTGATCTCTCACTTAATAAAAGAATTGAATCTGTTACATATAGTTTGCAGACCGTATTTAGCTTACAATGGTTCATGGTGTTTTCAAATCTTGTAACGTTAATTTAACTATTTTGCCTACGTCACAAAATGATGAAATTTTACACAACGACGTAAGTCGGTTGACAATACAATATTCAATTCTTACTTTCATATATTTCTATATATTTATATATTTTAATAGCATATTTTAATTTAATTTTAATTATGGACTTCTTTATGCTAAAATAAATACTAGCCTGCAACTATCTTGGGTTTGACTGGTTGCAGAACATTTTAGGATTTGAGCCACAAAACTGAGCTTGAGGAATAGTATCCAAACATGGAAATAACTCGAAAAAGATAATAAAAAAAAGACATTTAAAGACTTACTTTTCTTAAACAATTCGTACTAAAAGGTAAAAAATAATTTTGTTTATGAATGACTAAAAGGAGACTATGGGATGCTCCAATTCAAGAATTTATAAGGCGACTTCATATGAGACCGCGCCCCATGCTTTTCTTTTTAGTTATTCACAAACAAAATTATTTTTTATTCTTTAGTACAATTTTTTTAAGAAAAGTTTATCTTTAAGAACTTTATTTTATTAGTTTTTTCTCCTTAGACTAGAACATTATTTATTTTATCTTTATTTTTTCAACTGAAAGACGTTTGTTGAAACTGAATGCGAAGCGGGAGATTATCAGTTCTGATGTTCTGTAGTGAATTTACTTGTACCTGTTTCTTCCTCGGATAAAAACAAACTCAGAAAACAGAGAATCGCAAGAAGTGTTCATCTAGTTAAGATCATGAGTCCTAATTAAAATTTATGTTACAGGTTAAAAACTAATCTAGAGGCATAGTACTTCATTCTGTCTTCTACCGCGTAGTAGTAGCCTTATTGTTAGATTTTCAAAAGTTCTGAACATACTTAACATATACATTGATTGCAGATATCATACCATCATTTACGTACTGGAATTCTTTTTCTTATTCAAATCCTTCAAAAGACCGTCAACTTGACTGAAATATTTTCATAATTGCCCTGGATTGCCCTAAAGCGAAAGACGAGATTGTATATATCTACGAACGTACTACGTCCTATCACTTCGTTTTACCTGATGGCTAGACTCATAGAATATAGACCTCACTAAAAACATGAGCAATGCTTAAGACCTAACTTGTCAGTACACCACAAAAACATGTGTTATTTTCTTTTACAATTGATTATTTTACTATATTTTTAAATAAACTTTTGGCAATATATCTAAGCTCTGTTCCCATAAAAGATGTTTGATTATTGTAACGATATCTTTTAAATATTTAGGTTTGTCTACTTCCCTCATTGCATACTCTTCCTTACCCTCTCTTCCGTATAGCTCAAACTCTGGATACTTCTATATCTTCTAATACTGCCTATTACGAATCCGTTAACTTCAATGACATTCTTGTTGATATCTTATGTTTATCTTATCTTATCTTATCTTATTTTGTATTCTTCATGTATATTAAATGGTCAACTTAAAAGGTGTTGTCAGAATAAAATGTGTTTATGCAGACAAGTTAATTATTCTTAGTGGTAAAACAATAAACGAAATTAGCCTTTTATTAATGTTTGTCGGTATCAAAATCCGTTATTCAGCAGCACTAAACCATAACAGCATTTTCAAATTTTAAAAGAAACTTTTAGACTTTGTTTTATATCTGTAGGTGACGGTGTTACGATGTGCAGGGACCGTTCACAATGTTGGAGGCGTAAATGTTTATGGAACCAAATACGGCCAATCAGAATACACTGATCACTCCAAGTCGCATGATACATTTATTCAAAGAAGTAATGATGTTACAATTGTAAATGGCGAAGGACAACAAAAATAAATCTTTACAAAATTACGTTAAATCTTATGTAAACAATTTTTTTTTGAAGAAAATAATATATTGTACCTATTATCATGAAGCAAAGAAATGAATTTTAAGAAAATATTTTTTCTTGGTTATTTTCCTATCACTAAAACTGTTTGTGAAAAACGCTTATAGCTATCTATTTAATAATACTCTTCATACAATATGTTGCAAACCACATATGTTTTGTCTAGTCTTAGATTATGTATTCATTTCTCTTGGAATTCGTTTCTCAACTACATCTATATTTTAGTCATCGAATTTCATGACAAGCTGTACTGATTCTACCCATAGTACTTTTACTTGCACACCTGCATGCACAAATACTTGTAGATATTCACATCTGCATAAATAGGAATGGTATATATATTCACACAAATAGCAATTACACTTATTTTCTGTTAAGAGTAACTGACATTATCTCCATGTGGTTTCTCTTTTGTAGACCATTAGCTGTTTTCCGTCATCATCTAAGGAGAAGGAAAGTGATGATCATACTGGAAACACATTTGCATTTGGTTCTGGGTTTGGTAACCAGAACGTTAAGGATCAGTCGGAAAGCAATACCGCTCACGTTGACAACGAAAACACTATGAATATTCAATGACATTAAAATAAAGTTTTAATCTCTCATTATACACCTACACATCTTCGAGTTTCATTATTTGTCTCACTATTCTTTTCCTGGTTAGTTCTCTGGAATATCTTGAATGAATGTACAGGTATTGTGTATTCAGTCGGTGAAATTTTGTTAAAATAAAATATCTTGTAAAGCAAGGCTCCTAATATTTAAAAGCCATGAGCTGCTAGGATGAAAACAGATACTAGAAATGTTCTACCACTCAATCAATTAATTAATAGTCTAACGAGCTATGTCATATACCGGATACGGAACTAATGAAAAGGCTGAAAATACACCATAAATTGGAATACTACTAAGTAGAAACATTCTTAAACTGTACACTTACGTTGATAAATGAACACGTAGATTCATGTTTAAATATGTATCAAGAGTGCACCCACTAACAAATAAAGGGGAAACCTGCCTATAACGGCCATTCTTAAGCATTGAAACCAATAACTTGTAAAATCTTAATGCAATGAAAACTCTGAGCACTGCAATATGAATAAATATCTACTACTTTAACATAACTTTATATAACATGTTCGACATTGAACATGGACTAGCTGATTTGCCCGCCCGTTGGTGTGGTGTGAATAAAATATGTTGACAACAGGCATCGGGACTATCACTAATACTCTCTTCCCCGTGGTGGGCTGCGCCCCCAACTTCGGGTGTCTTGGGGGCTGCGCCCCGCTTATCGTAACCAGACTCTCCGGAGGACTGCGCTCTCATGGTGCATATTTGCCCCATATCCACTGGGAAGCTGCGCCCCCATAGATCAGGTTTGACTCATTTATTGTAACTTACTCGTGGTAATACACCTTCATACCAAATTTTGTTTCTCTAGATTCAGTGGTATGGCAAATGTGTTTTGGGTGGCCATTTTGAATCCAAGGTGGCGCTTTTTTTCGAAATGTTATAGTATTTTCTTAACCTACTCTTGATAGGGTCCGCTACGTTTCGGCGCCTCCGTTTTGGCGCCGCCGTTTCGGCGCCACCATTTTGGCGCAGGCTACGTTTTGGCGCCACCGTTTCGGCGCCGGTTCAGTTCGGCGCCAAAGTGAGGAAAACGGAAATTATTAACATACCTTATGACATAGTAATGTACTTTATACTTTTACTGTCCTCTAACGACAATTGATGATCAATGAAGAACTTAAAACATTATTTCTTGTACTCTGCTTCTAACAGTTTTGAAGCATTATTTATGTTGCACGGTCTGAGCCAAAGATGCCTAAATGACTTAAGTGGCTGGAACTTTGTTATGTACAAGGGCGCCAATAAGATATATTGCTTTTCTAATTTAAATATAAAGTTTTTTGTACATTTTTAACGTAAGAACTTTTACTTTTGCTAAACCTAAACAAGAAATGCATAAGATGGGGTAAGTAGTGAATATTGGAGATGAAAAAAAATCGTCAATAAAGTCATTTTTGGGACTGTTCTTGACAGTTATGAAGCATTATTTAAGTGTTCATGCTTTGAGCTAAAGATGCCTAAGGGCCATAAGAGGACAGGATGTTTCTCTCGTGTACATTTTTACCGTAAGAATCTCTATTTTTGCTAAACCTATATAAGAAATACATAAGGTGTGCTAAGTAGTGAATATTCGAGATGAATAGAAAATCGTCAATAACGTCACTTTTTGGGACTGCTTCTGACAAAGTTATGAAGCATTATTTGTTTTCACGGTTTGAGCTACAGATGCCTAAGGGCCACAAGAGAACAAGAAGTTTCTCTCGTGTACAAGGGTGCTAATGAGATGGAGGTTGCATTCGTAATATAAATAGACAAATTAGTTACAATGATAGTTCGTTCATGTTCAGAATATAAATTTAGACAAAAAAGAGTATTGGGACTGAATTTGACAAAGTTTTGGAGCATTATTAAAGTATCCTGTCTGAGCCAAATATGCCTAAGGGCCACAAGAGGGCAGGATGTTTCTCTCGTGTACAAGGGTGCTAAGGATTAGGAGGTTCCATTCGTAATATAAATAGAGAAATTAGTTAAAATGGTAGTTTAACCTCGACCTGAGATTAGACTTGAACCTCGACTTCGCCGTCGGACTTGAACCTCGACCTCGAACCTTGCAGTTTAACATGACGTTCCTATCTGTTTTATATGTATATAAATATATATAAATTGTTCCAAAGGTATGCAGAATGCATTGTAATTAAATATGAAACTTATTTTCTTTGAATATAAAATAATAAGTTGCGAAATTGCGCCATTACGAAATTACGAGTAGCTCTCCTGAATCCTGTTTCTCTGCTCCTCACTAGTTACGTCCCTGCTGTAGCTCAGCCTGTTTATGTTGGAAATAAATAAATAAATTCATTTTCCGCCGAAAAAAACACTTCATAATTAAAATCATTTAAATAAAAATATTATATTTTTCAATTACTTAGTGAAGTATAAACGTCTCATTGCATCTCTTCCATGAAAGCAGCCCCTGGATCTGTTCTATATAGTGTTTTGGCCGGGAAAAAACCGGAAGTTTTGAAAAAAAAAGGAAAAATTGTTTTTTTCCACGAAGTAAAAAACTGTGGTTTTATTAACGAAATTGTTTTTTTTTTATCTCCAATATCCACTACCTAACACACCTAATGCATTCAATCGGATGATCTTATGTTAAAAAATGTACAAAACACTTGCAATTTACATTAGGAATGCAATATTTGTCATTAGCACCCTTGTACATGAGAGAAACGTTCTGTTCCCTTCTGGCCCTTAGGCATCTTTGTCTCAGACCCAGAAAACACATTTTGCTTCAAAACTTTCTCAGACGCGGTCCCACTGTGTATTTTTTTTCTATATGTATGTTTTGAACATCAACTAACCTTTTAACTATTTCACTGATCAAAAAATGTTGTCAGGGACCCCGTAAAAGTAAAAACAAACGTTCTTTTCCTAAGTAGCACGAAAAATTGAATAAAAACAAACGTTTTTTTCCAGCGACCAATTTTTCCCGATTTTTTAAAACACTAAGTCTGTCGCATCTTATGGACCAAGTTTTCAATACCTCTTTAATACAATAGTTTCCCTGGTGTGATTCTTAGGTAAAGCTCTGGCGCCGAAACGTACGGCGCCGAAACGTTACTGCGCCGAACCGGCGGCGCCAAAACGGCGGCGCCGAACCGGTAGCGCCGAAACGGAGGCGCCGAACTGATCGGGTCCCCTCTTGATAATACATCTTTATGCCAAATTTCGTATCTCTAGCTCAAACGGTGTAGAAAATGAATTTTGGAAGTCCGCCATTTTGCATCCAAGATCCATTTTGATGCTAACGCAAACACTGTCACTTTCATTTTATATAGAGAAAGATAAAATGACCACTTTTTTCCCGTCTATTACAACTGTAAATACATGTTTCTAAAAACCTTCATTATAAGCAAAATATGACAAATCAAACTAAAATGAAAAGAATCTATGACGATAAAAAAACAATGAACTTTTTATATAGAACGAAATACGCTAAATTGAACTCATCTTTAAGATAATCTGAAAATAAAAATACTCTCCAATATTTCATTTAAAAAATAACTCAGAAACGTATGCATTACCGTATAAAGTTACAAGTAATATCGCAGAGCAAAATATTGCAGAGCATATAGTAAAATAGAATAAGGTGGTTACTGTGGCCATTTTAGACAGGCGACATTTTACACAAACGTTGTGACTTCAATATGGCTACTGGTTGCTCTTCATCAGCGAGTTAGTCGACTTTGTATTCAAACACAAAGGTATGTTTTATATGCATGACCAAACAACCATTTGTATACGCAAGTATTTCAAGAGTTTAAATACGTCAAAGTAACACTAGTCTTACAGAACAGTAGAAGAAAACTTTTTCTTTCTTTTCAAAACAATGACGATAAAAGGCAAGAATCAACGTTCTTTAGAACTAGTTATATACTTCCGTACCTGTTCTTAACTAATACAATGTATGTAATCAACGCGTATCCAGTCACTTAGCAGAAAAGTAAGGATAGCCGTTATAGATACTGTGGCCGTTATAGAGAGGTCTCCCCTTCTTAAGTTTTTTAAAGCAGTTCCTTATCAAATTAATTTTGTAGACAAACTAAAACTGACATTGAAAATACCAACACTGTGAATTGAAGAAAAATAAAATCAATGAATTACTTGTTAAATGTGACAACAAAATCAAAGCTTAATTCTTTTTCTTCTCTTAGTTTACTTTTTTAATCAATTTTATGGTTTAACATTTAACACGAACAATTAAAGTAAAAGTTTCTATGAATTGTAATGTCTTTCAGCAGAAATATATTTCATCGTAATGGCTTCTATAGCTTACTAAATACCAAAGCAAATACTAGCTTCTAATAGCACACGAAGAGTGCAGGGGGAAAGCCTGACAAGTCACAATTCTCTATTTTTAACACGTTTTTATTAACTCGCTTTCTTGTCTGTCTGATCGGTACAAATTTTGCAATCAATTTTAAACTCACTTCCCATCATCTGATTTCTTTGAAATTTTGTAAACTTGCTTGCTTCCGATGACAATACAATATTCCATCATTAGATATACGACAAAATAATCCAGTTAACTGTAATTAATTAAAATTATTCGAAATTATCCTTAAATGCACGCAATGCCGCAACTATTTCTTGAAATTCGGGTTGCCTATCTCGCAGGGAGTTTAATATTCATCAACATGCACGGCAGTGCATGAGCCAAGTTCTTCACGTCAGAAAACGTCAGCACTGCCACAAGCATGTTATACAGGAACAAGAGTTTATGGCAAAATCGACGATTTGGGGG
>JAGDQP010012238.1:0-24816 GCA_022664845.1 Lepisma saccharinum
TGTCTATTAAATAAAAACGTGTTCATGATTTTTGCCGGTTTTAGTATGGGCGAGACGAAGGAAGGAGAAAGAGGGGCGGTCTGTTTACTAGAAACGATTATGGGATAAGAAGGTGCCATTTGGGTTTCCTAGCTGGACGGCGTTCGCTGTCGCAATATTTTTGATGCAAAGTGCACCATCCCGGTATATGCCTGGCGTGACTGAGGAAACCACTGGGAAAACCTAAGTCAGGACAGTCAGCCGCTGGTACCGAACCGAGGTCCTCCCGAATACGAAACCAACGTTCTACCAAATAAGGTACGGTGCTCGGAAGAAAGCATACTCGTTTCGATGTTTATCACATGCACGGACACACAATATGATAGGCACGCCCATACAAAATAACGTAAATAACAACATAATATCAGAAATTATCAAGCATAAATATCGAGCATCGTGCCCTATTTTTAAGAACTGATAGAAACAGACCTTTTCTCTTGTCTTTCATGCATAACGTTAGTGTTCTACGGAATTCATTAGGAAAGACAAAAGAAAGAAACTATGGGTTTTAAAATTCATTTTTGTTTCTCCATATTCGGTAAGGATCTTTTCTATTGGACAATTTGAATTAAACTTTTCAGTACCCTTCAACTAGTGGCCCACCTAAAATAAAAATTTTGTTAGGTTTCCTATTTTATTGTTTGAAATGGGACTCTCCTAAGTTTTTCATTATTTGCTACATACTACAAGAAATCATAAATATATTTTTCAGAACCCAGGACATGTGATAATGTTTTCTGTTAAAGAAAAGAAAATTCCAACCCTTGCTCGCTCACTCACACTCTCTCAGAATCACACACCGCCGACTCAACGTTAGTTAGGTGGCCTATCTGCTGGGCTTAGAGAAAAATCGTGTATAACAAAGTGATGTGAACATAATTTTGGCCATGATAGTACAATACAAGGTATGGACCACCGCACTAAACTTTCTCGTTCCCATTAATTAAATAAAATAATACTGTAGTTATTACTAATATTACTAGAACATTTATTTATGAAATATGAACAAAATCGTCGGAGAAGTCTTTTAGAAACTTGCACATTTTTATTTTCACCTTTTAGTAAACTACCCTTATTGTTTAGAGGTAGGAAGAAAATTCGAAAAACTACTCTAGATAATTTTACAAAACCTTGAAGTTTAAACTTTGGTCTCGATACGCTGAACGGTATGGCCTCTAGCTAGTGGTGATTTCAGATTTCCCACGGGGCCTAATTCAATACAAGGGGAATGAAAAATAGTACTGTGAATATACTGATAACTGACATTGAGGATCAAAAGATACGAGGCTCCAGGCGTGGGAGAATTCAGCAGCTACAGGAGCAGCCTGTCCCCCTCTGGTCACCTCCTGAAATCATCACTGCCTTTCGGCGGGTCGCGGCTGTAGCCTACGTATTTACATCGGGACGGACGAACAGCAGGATAGGCATCTAAAAATCCCTCTTTCGGTATGTGGGGGCCATGAAATGTGTAAATCAGTTAAAATCTCAAATTCAGTTTTTTTTTCACGATCACCATCACTTCCTTCTCTCCTATCAACACTCAAAACAGTGTTGCCAACCATTTTTCTATCAGGTCCCTACCGACTAAGAAAATTGTCCATAATATTAATCAAATGTCCCTGTTTCGATATACGTGTACCATGGCTACCGTTACTGATCAATGTCGATAGCAGTTTTATTTTAAAAAAAAGCTACAAGAATAAGCTAAAAATCCCTACAATTTAACAATTTCTAAATCCGTCCCTACTTTCGTGAAATATGCTTAAAATATCCCTATGAGTAGGGACATGTCCGCACGGTTGGGAACACTGACTCGAAAGTACAAATCGGGATATTCCCGGTCCTGAGCGGGACTTTCCTGTTCCAGATCGCGAATAATCAAGGATCTTCTAATAGAGGATAAGTATATAGCTATTCTCCACCCTTTGGAAGAGTAGATCCAAAAAACAATTGAGCATCGATGCACCTGACTGGCTACAGATTTCGTAGCCATTTTAGTCAGTCCAAAACATTGTGTTTGTGCTATGGTTGCTGTGTAAATAAGTGAAAGAAGAATTATGGTGTCTTGTGTTCCGTATGGTTCTGCTAACCGAAGGGAAAAGAAATTACCAGGTGTAAACTTTCACAGGTAAGCTAATCATTGAATATTTCATGCCAATTTTCAGTACAAAGTTGAAATTGTCATTTGTCGTTTTTAGTTTTTACTTCCGCTATTTTCTTTCTATAACAGGTGGTTGAAGCCTAAAAGTACACGTTCAGTTACAAATATGGAATTTCGTCGACCTGACACGCATGTTTCAGTGTTGTACAGATGCTATGTGCTTATAATTTCTACAACGACCATTCATTATACATTACTGTAGGATTGCATGCATGCGATAGTCTTAGATCTGCATCGTGATGGAGTGATTATATATACTTTTCGTTTCGCCTCCCATTTAATAAGATTTAAGTCGTTTAGGTAAAATAGTAAGGATCCGTTTCATTATAATCACTGCATGGTCTTCGTACACTTTAGTATTTCTTTTAGTATTTTTATTCTTCAGTTTTCCCTAAAATTGTAAAATTTACGCAAGAAATGTAATGTTTCCTACGTGTAACGAAGTTTTGAAACGCAAAAAGTAGCAAAGTTTCGAGCCATGGAAATGTAAATTAAGTGTGAAAGAGCTAACAGTACCTAGGACAATCTGGCATCTTCTGCGTTCAGGTAGAGCACATGGTGTGAATGTTAAAGACGATGTGAAATGCGTATAGTGAAAAAATATCTAACCCAGCTTCGCTTTCTCGACACTGAGCTGTGATTTATGCAACAATGTTTCCCCTTCTAACACGAAGTGACGGCATTGGTGTTCATGTACATACTGCCATATTTACGTATAGTGAACACCCGCGTATGGGTACATATTTAACGAAATAGTGATGACACATGCCTTTCCGTAACATTCCAAAAGTGACTGTGCCAATTACTTGCAAAGGAATCAGTGGTACATAAAGATAAGATAAAGTGAAGTGTATGGGCGGTAACAGCACTATGGCTTACGCCCGTCCCGATACGTGGGAAACCTCTTATCTTTGTCACGTCTCTGTGGTATATAGAGTGTACATCAGCTCAATAGCTGGCGGAAGCTGGAACTGAAAGTAAAATTTATACCTTTCTTTATACTTTATACAATTTACCTCACCATATGTAACGTTCCCACTCAGATTACGTAAAATATAGTTATGCCATAAATATGAAAAATATGTAATTTACACGATAATGCAGAGATGTAATCGGGGTTGTTCACAATATGTAAACATGGCAGCATGCGAAGGAATACTACAGAAATCACGGACTCAATGTCGAGAGGGCGAAGCAGAGTTAGAAAAAGATTTTTTTTTCATTATACGGGAACATGTACTCTGCTTAAACGCCGATGCTGCTAAACGGTTCGAGACACTTTTACCTCTTTTACATTTACTTTACATTTTCATTACTCGAAACTTTGTTATATTATTGCGTTTGAACACTCCCAAAGATGTAGGAAACATGACATTTTCCCTATAAATTATGCATTTTGGGAGGAACCTAAAGTAAAATAGGTTCAGGCAGAGCACATGTTGTGAGCGTTACAGGCGATGGGCATCGTGTTTATTTAATAAATATATATATATATATATATATATATATTCGCTCGCTCGACATTAAGTGGGAGATTTTCGTAGCAAAATAATACAAAGTGACGCCATGAATCACTCGAGTACGCATTTAACAATTTAATAACGAAACTTCTTTTTCATAACACTTTTTTTTAATTGCTGGCTGTCGCTACGTGTTTCTAGAAGTGCCTGGGTCAATTGCACAGGAATCAGTGGTATAGAGCGTACTGAAAGCAAAGTTTATTCTCTCTGGTACCCATTTGCGGAAGTAGTGTCCTTAGTACATCCATCACCAAACATTCCACTTGTAAAACTGGACCATGGAAAACTTTTGTTAGGATAGTCGGTTGTGGGATTCGAACCTAACGTGCCCACTGGTTGCCGATCTGAAATCCGCGACGTTGCTGCCTGAACTACAAGGTGTGAATAGGGATTTTTTGGGCTCATGGGTTTGGAGTTCACGTCCTTAGAAGCTCATGTGCTTGTTCTGGACATAGAGCTAAACCAATTAGAATAACCTACAAAGTCACCAGATAAAATGACTCAATAGGTCACTAAACTCAAGTCTGAAGTTCGCTTCTCAAGCTCGTTTTGAACTTGAATTCTGTTTATGGCCTTCAGGTATCTCAGGCCGGAATAGGGGAGGGAAAATGATGCGGGAGGTGTCGTCCAGGGCCTAAGCTGAAGGTATCACAGCATTTGTCTGATGTGACTGAAGAAAAACCTCAGTCAAAATGGTCGGTTGCTGGGATTGAACCCACGACCTCCCGAACATTAAGTCAAAGCCCTACGACTGAGCTACGGGTGCTCAGTTCTCTAGCTGCTTTTATTGCGGAGCTAGCTAATTTCTTAAAATGGAGAAAGCTAAACCAATAAGGACTTCCTGCTGAAAGTCATCAAATGAAAAGCGACCAAGTAAGTCAATGTAAGTGCTTTCGTTTAGGAGCTAGCGTAATTTTTAAATGAAGCAGACTAAGCGATTGTGAAGGACCTACCGCCTCAAGAGTCACTAGATAACTCCCAGATAAAAAGAAAAATCCTTGACTCGCTGAACCCAAATCTGAAAACCTTTTGTCTCTTAGCTTCTTTTGTTGAGACCCTAGCCTTAGTTGCAAACGAAAGAAGTTAAATTAATACCGGACTTCTCTCTATGTGTGTAAGCTAGAAATGAAAATTTTCATAATTCTATATTTAAATGTGTCAAGGAAAACATTTCCTACAATACGTCTGTACGTTATGTATTTGTGTTTCAACAAAATACTTTCAAAATGCTGCAAATTTATGTGTACCCTTATGGAGAGTGATAGTTTTCTGCGCTAACAAAGACGGCGGCAGTGGGCGGGGCTTAGCTGTGACGTCAGGCTTCTCGTTCTTCGTGATCTTCTATCCTCTATTAGAAGATCCTTGGGAATAATGAAGAAAATAAAAAGTCGGGATTATCCCGTTCCGTTTCTTCGCTGCTTGTACTTTGACTTGTCGCGCCGAGGATTAGTACATTAAATGGAGTTCATAAATAATAAAACAACACGCATTGTTTAACTTTTTACTCGTAAAACTTCGACTTTTAAGTTCAATGGCAAGCCGCAAAAAAGACTTTGTATGGGCTCTTACATGATTTTGCTTAATAATATTGTGTGTGTAGTAAGATATTCACAATTATAACGAATTTATAAGCATCTGATAAACAAAATTTTAAAATTAAACAAATATGGAAGTTCCCGACTCTGTAATAAATCTAGTATCATTTAGTCGTCATGCTAGTATCATTTATTTGGAGAAAATCTTTTGTTATAAATCTTATGCATTAATAAAGGAACGAAAAAAAACGCATTTCCGTTTTTCACTTTAAAGATTTGAAAACTTGATTTAAATCACATTGATTTAAATCAAATCACCCTGCTGGAAACTAAACATGAAAAGTTAAAGAATAGTACATAGGGGTACTGCAGTTCCGACGACGATATGCAACCTATAGGTTTCCTAATACGCTAAGGTGTGGAAATTTTCTTTCTCTCTATCATGGATTAGTTACATATCGGCAGTAAACAGATACTATTCAAAAAGAATCAGTAAGCTATTAAAAAAAGAGAGATTAAAAGAAGGGATGACAAAGCATGGTTCATCGTTGAAGCAATGAAACCTTGTAGTGGGCCGGCAAACAATGCAAATAAGCAAACACGACAAGTGGATCCTGTGGATTAAGGACTAAAATAAACTAAAGTCTACTTCATGAGACCTGAGAGTAAGTAACAACAAAGCGCGCGCCAACCTGAATGTCTGATTTGCTGCGTGCCTTGTCACGCAGTTAGACAAAGATAAAATAGTTCACATGAATATTCGCTAAAAGTCGACGTAAGATTATTAGTTACTTTATGTAATATTAATTTCTAATAAGCAGATAAAAAATGTTTATCTGGGATGAATGTTGTTGGTATTAGCAACCATGAATTATATTGCTAAAGACCTTCCTGTCACATTGGTTACACTCCTTCCCTTTGACCCACTCTCACTGTTACCAGCAGGCGAAACTTGGCATCCCAAGACAGCAGCGGTCACATTCCAGTCTCGTGGGAGGTAGACACATTCTTTCCTCTTTGTGTGAGTTCAAAAGAGGCAAAGTGCAAGAGAAACGAATAAGCAAAAATTCTTAATGCCTTCAGAGTTACTAACACGTGCTATATGGGGGCGGAAATATCTCTGCCTACAAAACCAACCCGGTTGCAAATAGGGCGGATGTATACGTTCTCTAGTGCTACGGTTGTTTGTGATTGATTGCATTTCAAATCGTCCAGGCAAGAGTAAAATAGCCCCCATCATGGTCTCAGATTTCATTCTTATTTTCTATACGGGATCTACATGCAAAATTACTAGACCCATATTTTTTCCATTTACCCCCAAAAAATTTCCTTCGATTTTTGGCTTTTTAAAATGGCCGCCCTCAGCACAAGTAGTTCGAAAAAGCAAAAATTATGTCAAGTTTAAAAGTTTATTATGGAGAAACTAATGTACTTAGTAGCATAAGCTAAATAGCAGGAAGAAAAAGTAGTGTGTTTAGTGGAGGGTAAAAAAATCCCCTGACACTCCAATAGGAATCGCGCAATTAACTCGCAATGTTGCCAACTTTTGAGATTTCTTCTAACTTTAGATAAAAAAAAATTCGGTACCCATGGGTCATACGACCATTTGCTTCCACCATCATAAGCATCTCTATAAGGTGTGTTAAAACTGTAAGGGTTTGCGTTTCTGATCATTATGTCTCAAGTTACAGCGTCATGAAAAGCTGAAAAATTTATTAAGTCGCCATGTTTGGACGCCATTTTCTAAAAAAAAAACCCACCTTTTAAAAATCTGAATTTTTTACTAGTATTCGAGAAGCGCCTGAACATTAATATCCTTTTTACAGTTTGTGCGGCCCGAACCCCTAACCTTCGCAATTAATTATTAAAATTTCGATTTTTATACTCGGGACAAAGATTTTCTGGGGGGTTATAAATGGACCATTCATTGTTTACCATTGCTAACTTATACAAAATAGAATATACTCAGTGCATCCATTTCTCATTACAGATATAATACTTCAATAATTGAAAAAAAAATCGGCAACTATGACAACTACAAAGATATTGACCAATTATGAAATGGAATTGACAATATGATAAATGTTTGACTTTGTTCATGAAACAACAATATTTGTTTACTTTACTGAATGTTTGAATAATTAGATTCGACATATTTTAAGTTAACAGAATTGGATAATAAAATAATTGTAATACTATAACACGTTTTCTAGACATTCCAATTCAAGATAACTAAGTAACAACACATTCGCTGTTATTACTAAGCAATACGACACTCTGCACAAACAATATTAGACTTCAAAACATTCGTATTGTACCAACAAAAGCACTGAAGTGCTATGAATCAAAATATAAAACTTGCAGGAAGTTCAACGACGTCCTTTCAATACTGCAAATTCAACAATTACGTTCATCAATATCAAACTAAGTCGGGTTTAAATTATCAGTGTTGCCAAGTCCAGATATACCAGTGTTTATTGCTTGCAGGAAACGAAAACACATCCTTTTCAGTCGGATAAAAGAGTAACATGTATTACTAAGGGGAGAGTCTGTTGAACCCAGTCCAAATTCTGGGCGCCTAGTGTAAGCGATAAGCCGTTTAGGCACAAATCCAGTGGAATTCTGTTCTTAACATTCCATTTGACAATGTTAATTTTTTTGAGAATTTTTTATTCAGGCAGAAAAGCACAATTTACAGTTTAATTGGTTGTGGGTTCGACGAACCGTAAGTACCATAAGGGTTAAATATCTGCAACAAATTGCATGGAAGTTTCTTTCTTTGTTTATATCATTATTTATATTCATCCGCTGTATCCTTATTGAAGTAATAATATAAATATTTGAACAACCAGTTTCAAAAGCCATTCTTGTATACTATTTGAATCAGATATACTTTCTTATTAACAGACAATATTTATGTGAAAAACATGTGCAATTTTAACACTGAAAACATTGTCTTAATGCTATTTTTTCTTAACATTACCTTCGTGTTATTAATTTAATAATAATAGAGTTTGATATTTATCGTTTGGTTATTTTAACGTATTTACTAGCGTTGTCGATAGTATTCTTATACCATGTGTCATTCAGTAAATCATCATACGTTTTATAACCAAGAGAATAAAAAAACAACGTACCTTACATACTTTTCTATTGTCTACATCCTTTGCAGTTCTTCCTTTTGTTGTTTCGCTGTACTGGTCCCTTCTTTGAACTTTGATCCATTGTAGCTGCATAAGTTAGCAACAATGATATCTCATACGCATATCACTGGCTTCCTCTTCGCCTACAGCAGACCTAGTGCCATTCGAAAAACTACAACCTTGGGATGGCTTGGCAACACTGTGAAGTTAGCAACGCTGATTTCGTCCTATTTCACCCTGTCACAGGTATTTTGTTAGCTGAATGCATTTCCTTCTTTTTTGGATCATTTTCGTGTTACTTAGGGGTGCAAAATTTGAATATAGGATCTAAATGTCCATTTATAACCACCAGAAAATCGTAGTGTCCCGAGTACAAAAGTCGAAATTATAGTAATTAATTGCGAAGGTTAGGGACTCGGGCCGCACAAATGACAAAAAGGATATTAATGTTCAGGCACTTCTCTAATACTAGTAAAAAATTCAGATTTTTTAAAAAAGAAAATGGCGTCTAAACATGGCGACTTAATGAATTTTTCACGTTTTCATCACGCTGTAACTTAAAACGTAATGATCAGAAACGCAAACCCTTTACAATTTTAACACACCTTATAGAGGTGCTTATGATAGTGGAAGCAAATGGTCGTATGACCCATGGGTACCGATTTTTTTTTAATCTAAAGTTGGCAACATTGCGAGTTAATTGCGCGATTCCTATTAGAGTATCAGGGGATTTTTTACCCTCCATTGAAGTACACTACTTTGTTTTCTTAATACTATTCAGCTTATGCTACTAAGTACATTAGTTTCTCCATAATAAACTTTTAAACTTGACATAATTTTTGTTTTTCCGAACTACTTGTGCTGAGGCAGACCATTTTGAAAGTCTATAAATCGAAGGAATTTTTTGGGGGTAAAAAGAAAGATATGAATGAAATCTGAGACAGTCGTGTGGACCACCATGGACGATTTGAAATGGAATCAGTCTTATCTTTACTTTTAAGTCTCGAGAAATAGACTTTAGTGTGGAGGTAAGATGAATTCACAGGACATTTCTGTTACCTTCTTTCCCCTAAAAGCATTCAATTTTGATTTCACCAGTAGTGGCCGGTGTGGCGCATTACTAGACCCACGCCTTTCAAACGTGCCTAAGGTAGGCAATTAGGGGTACGGTCATTTAGCCACCAAAAATGATCTACCTGGACAATTAGCCACCACTATCGTGGCATGGGCCTTGCATCACAGTAAAGATGGATTGGCTTGAAAATTGAAAGGGACTGCCCACCATCTGGTCTTGCTTCTAAGAAAAGGGACTGGCCAGAAAAATGAACAAAAGAGCGTGGCTTGAAAAGTGAAATGGACTATCTCCTACGTATATAAGTAAACAATAGCTTATAGGAAGCAGTAATAATGTAAAGTTCGACGCTGACACTTTTAGATACGGAAATCATCAAGAGCAAACGCGGTGGTGAGAAGTTCAGCCACGAATGATTTATATAAACGAAAAAAATATCAAAGAAGAACTGGATAAAATGGATCTGTACTAACAAGAATAAGGGATGCAAAGGTGCCATAACTACTGACATAGGTGTAAGTCTTATACTTTATATTTATTAATTTTCCTTTAAGTGTATAATATGATTTAGTATGAATTTATTAGTCCCGTATGTGTGTATGTATTATTTTTATCATTATTAATCATTGTAATATATATATAGTTTTTATTCATCACAGTTTGATGAACCTTGAGCTGTAGTTCAGCAAAATCATGCATCGGATAACACAAGTTCCGCATAGTGATGGAGAAATCTAAACAAAGAAGGAACCAGGGAATAGTGATGAAGGATAAATCTAAACAAAGAAGGGACCAGGGAAATTAACTGCACAAGAATTGCAGCGTGTGCCAGATGACGTTCGAAGAAAAATCGGTAATAAGGAGTGTCTGAGGCAAATGTACGACGCTACAGGGCACTAGATTTTCCTAAGGAGCCGAGATCAGTTGTTTATTTGTGTATTCCTGACAGGTGAAAGGAACAAGTGAACGAATATTTCGCTTTACAACAGACCGTGAACTTGGGTTGTTAGCAGCAGCAACCACTTGGTAAATGGACGGTAATTTTTCCATGTGTCCAAGCTGGTTTGCTCAAGTATGCGTTATCGGAGTTCCTTCGGGAGATAGTGCAGTTACTTGCGTTTATAGATTTCTGCCTAATAAAACCCAAGAAACATACACGGAAACGCTTAATGCTGTGATAACCGACTTTGAGATTGCAGCAAACAAGCACTTGGACCAGCAGTGCAGCTTCGAGGATGTTTCTTTCATTTAACATAAAGTTCGTGGAGAAAAATACAGGAACTTGGCCTCAGCAGAAACTACCGTGAGGATGAAGATCTTCGTCGTTTCTGTGGCATGACTGATGGACTTGCTGCACTTCTCTTCCTCCTAACAATATTCTAGAAGGGATGGATTATCTGAAGGAAAACGTACCAGACGAATTAGTTGAGTTTCTTGAGTACTTCGACAAGACGTATGTATCTGGGAGTTACCGAAAAGTAAGAGGCCCACACAACGGCCTGGGCATTGCAACAGTGAAACTTCAGTCCGGAAGGCACTTTCGGGACTCCAGAAAGATGAAACCCAAGTAGCGACTGCAATCCTTCAAGAGCGTAGAGGAAATCCACCAGACCACTCACAAAGCTTTGCAGAATCGCTTACATAATCTCCCGTCGCAATTTTCAACCGGTGAAATTTTCCTGGAAAGATACCTCCGTAGTGTTGGTCACACTACCTGCTTGTAAAATGTTCGTATGTGTTTTTTTTTTATTATTATTATTATTTATGATTGTATATAGTCAATACTGCTATTAAGACAATATTCGGTTGTAAAATGTTTGTAGAGAATGACTGCATACTGTTAATGTTACATCATATCCTTAATTTTAAAAATCACACGTTCAGTATTATATCATACTGAGACAAAATTATGGAAAAATAAAAGTGGCAACAAACTGGGCTCACATAGGTTTGTGCTTTTAAATAGATTGCGTATTTCTTGTGGTATTCAATTTGTTTGTTACACTTACTAAGTGAATTGCAGCTTCACTATTCTTAGCAATGAGGACCACTTGGTGAGAGACTATCAATATAGTATTTATGGTAAATGATACAGAAAAATGTGTTACTTATTAAAATATATAAGTGAAACATGGTGGCTAAGTGCCCTTTGCATATCGCACGGTGGCTGCATGTCCTACACCCAGATGTCTAATCAGTATTCTATGCAGGAAGATATTTATTTGTTCATAATTAGTAGCCTGAATTTATATTACATATTATGAATTTCGGATTACTTGTCTACTTTGAGATCACACTTACCCCTTTTTATAACAAAACGCTTCAGGTTCATTCTGTCAGTTCAACCAAGCCATGAGACCCATCATCTCAGATTTTAATGAAACTTGGCATATTTACTCCTCTTATATACGTAAGTAACCACACCATTTTTTCTCTCTAACTTATTTAGCTTTCATTTTATAGTCAATTAAAATTTTGGAAGGTTGTAATTTTTACTATTTCCGCAGCTGAAGAGGCAATGCAATTGCAAGTTGGCCTTTCAGAGGGGGAAAAAAAATAATATCATTCCTAATTATAACTGAATCGTTGCGAAAATTTCGCTTATTGTGAATGAAGACATATGAGGAATTAAAAAAAAAATAAGAGAAATCTCCATCTAATGTTACAAAGCGAGAAAAAAATATATTGTTGAAGAAAACATGATCTAACGTAAAATCAAATATCAATAAAAAGAAATGGTATAAACAGAGAAACCTTTTCCCTCTAATCATTCTAGAGGCAAGAATAATGGCTTCTTCATTCCTTTGTCCTATACTTTTTTATCTTAACTTTTATTCTGTGGAATTTTATTTATTTACTTATTTATAGGTGCAGGAGTTTTCCGCAAGTTGCGCAAGTTTTCCGACAAAGCCGAGAGTTTGTTTCTCAATGAACTACGTCAGGTTGAGTAACGAAATAAGTATTTTGAAGTCGCGACAAAATGCGATTACTGACATTTTGAGCGAAATATGCCGCAAAACGCGACAAATTGCAATTTTTTTAAAACGTCAATTTCAGTTGTTAAAATGCAGAAATAAAAGTACAACTTTCCAAGCAACGTTTTCCTTTTGTAAATGGCAACGCTGATTACTACTAACTTCCGTTTTAGGTTCGTAGTCGGGAGTTGCGGAACATTCAGCGTCGTGTTAAAACATCAGAAATCCTAACTTAGGTGTGTTTGTGGAATACTTACGCTAAAGAGTTTATAATTATAAAAATGGTGAATAATAAATAAAAATACAAGATCGCGCAAGTGAATTTGCCAGCGAAGGCTTGTACCTAAGTGATATCAAAACCTTAATGTGTAAATTTTGTAATGCACGCGTTGAATGAAGGAAAAAAAAAAAGATACTGTACAAAAGCATGTAAAGTCGGCAGGACATAAACGTAACAGAGACAGAGTTAAGTGTGGACCAAGCAGTAAGAAGCGACAAATTACACTGGAAAGTTCCGCAAATGCGCAGAAGGCAAAAGTGGAAAAGATTGAGTTCAAAAATGAGACGATTGAGATGTTGCTGAAGTGCAATATACCCATAGAAATAGCCGACCACCCTGCATTTCGTGCGGTTGATGAAGTACATGTCTGGTAAGTATATTTCAGAATGATTTTACAACAATGACAATTAATGTATTACTTACGTTGATTACATGTTAAAAATATAACTTAAGGATAATTTTGAATGTCTTAGCGCCGATTCTATAATGTCCCGGTAGCACTTCAAAATAAAAACTCCATGAGATGCCTTTACTAGGAAACTACTCTTGTACACTATGTTATTTTCTTGGTTCATATTTGGTGAACTTTAGAAGTGGACGGACGACTTTTAGAAAATTTACAGGTAGAATAAGGTAGTTTTATCGTTGTGAAAAGGACGTATAATGTTAAAAGAAGTTAAATGTTAATGATGATGATATTTCTCGTGCAATAAATTGACTTTTATGCAAGTAGAATTGGACTATTTGTCAGATGTGTATAATGTTTAACGGCCTTTGGAAGGTAGGAAATCGGAAAGAAAATGTAAATAGAGTGATATACGTGCAGCACGATAGGAAGTTACTGTTTTTCACTGTTTTTATACTAAACTGGATTTGCCCCGAAAGAATGAAAACCACAAAGTTCATCTATGTATTTTTTATTGCACTTATGTGAATTTTACTTTTCTAATGACGGTTTATTTTTCCAACAGGGTCACGTGATGTGCCATCCGCCTCTCAAATTCGAAAGGAATATACATCTCAGATCTCAAAGCTGGCAGAGCCAGCCATAAAGGAAGATTGCTATTTGTTATGATGAAACTACAGACAGGAAGGGTAGAGCTGTGTTTGCCGTGCTTGCAAGAACTCTTGAGGCAACAGCAGAGCAGAAGTGTTATTTGCTGAGTGTGACTATTCTTGATAGTGTTAATGCTACAACCTGTTCACAGTCGGTTGCTGACACTCTAAAGATATATGATGTAGATTACAAAAATGCATTTGTTTCGGATGGTGCCACATACATGGCCAAGTGTTTTGGTACTTTGTCGGTTTTAATTGGAGCCATATGATTGATGTTTCTTGTTGGTCGCATAAGTTAAACTTAGTCGGAGATATCTGGCTGTATGAGTTAAGGGAGCTGAATAATCTTGTATACAAGATAAAAAATGCTTTTTTACATTCGAGGAAACTGAAACTTTCGTATATTGCTTTTCTAAGGAAAGAATATCAACACTTGACACCGAAGTTGTTTCCTGAGCCTGTGTTAACAAGGTGGAATAGCTGGTTCTAGTCTGTCCAATATTTGCAGGACTATTTTGAACCACTATGTAAATTCATTTCTTCTCATGATTTGAGTTCACAAGCAAAGACTTTGAAGATTTTTGTTAAAGGTAAAGATGATCTCCTGCAAGCTCAGATTTGTTTTGTTTCTGAAAACATCAAGTTTTTGGTGGATCTCATTACTTTCACCGAGACAGAAAGTATGCCATGTGCCCTTCGCATGTTCGTCTAGAACTGCTGAGGTTTCGTTTGAATTTAATTAGAAATGAGTCGTTTGGTTCTCGCACAGATACTTGTCTTAAAAAGTTGTCAGAGGATAATAAGAAGAAAATAATGATACTGTTTAAAAGATGCGGAGAAAAGTCCCCTTCTAAAACTGAATTAACCTGAGGAAAGAAAAGCAGGAATTACATGAAATGTACGAAAGCCTTGGAAAATTATTTGATCCCTCAGTTTTTGGGTGCCTCTCAAATCCTGATATAAAGTCTTTGTGCAAGCTTTTTGTTCACATACCAGAATTTTCAAAGGAAACTGCAATGTACATAAACCTTTGTATGCTGATTTCCATAAGAATTTGAAAGAAGTTGTGATGCAGAGAGTCAAGATGGTAATGTCAGTGTGATAGGTATTTTACTTCCAAAGAGAGCCAAAAGGGAAGAAAATTTAAATTTCAGTAACTTGTGCCTGTCTGCAATCTGGCTTCCAATAACGAATGCTGATTGTAAAAGTTTTTCTCGAAATACAGCTTAATAAACAATGATAGAAGGCTATATATGAAAGAAGAAAATGTGGAAACGTGCAACATGTCGCACTATTCTTCAGAATAATAATTTGCAGACAGGATATACAAGAAGATACTGCGCTAGTGTATTGTATGTATGTTTTTCCCATTTTGTGTGTGTGTGTTTTTTTGGTGTAAAAGGATTGCTACAGGTATGGTGTTTTGTGATGGCAGTCGTGAAGATACTGTGCTAGTGTATTTTAAGTTTTATTAATAGTGGACTTGTAAAATAAGAAAGAACTCATTTGTTGTTAGTGACTGCACAAAGAATAACTTCATTGTCCATCTAGGCTCTAGTGGTCTATCAGGTTTTGGTAAGTAGTATCACTGTTTATTACTTATATTAGAGTTTGTAAAATAATTTACTTAGCGACAAAATGAGAAATTTTATATCTCAAAATGCGAAATGTTTTAATTTCAAATGCGACATGTTTAATTTCAAAATGCGAAAAACTCCTGCCAATACTTATTTATTTATATATTCAGAACTATAGAACTAAGTACGGTACCATTACTTTCGGGATACGATTCCTGACATCGAACAAGAGAAAATGTTCCTATTAATATGGATGAAATTCTGCTTCGTTTTGGAGATACAACGTTTCCAGCTAGGAACCCAAAATTGACGCCTCCAGTGGTAAGAAAATGAATAATGCTCAATATATCGGAAACAATGCATTGAATAAAAATTTCTTTTGCGTAAATTTGTTTCTAACAACATGTTGACTATCAGGAGTGAAACACGATGTCACCGTGTTGTAAGTGTTTCTAACCTGGTATAATGTTTAATATTTTCAAATGGAACTACATCAAATTAATGGATATCTGGCATTCCCTAGTGAAAATAAACAACATACGTAGAGCTCACATTACAGTGTTGTAAACTATGGATCAGACACGAAAGGTTTTCGGGATCTTATAGGGTAGGGTAGGGTAATTTGGTGATACTTTTATATTAAATGACTGTTTCTATGAGCAAAATAAATTTTTATTTTGTGTGTGGAACTATATTTATATATTGAAACCATCCTTCGATGCAGTGTTTTCCACTAGTTTACTATGATACAATAAACACACAGTAATTGAAAAGACAATGATAACAACACTAAAGGGAAAGGTTATTTGGTGACAAATTTTCGTAACCAAATGTACATGAAACAAATTTTGATCACTCTGATTCATTAGACTATTTTTTTACCACAGTTGTCGCTAGGAACATTATGTCCTCGTCAATGTCCTGTACCTGACAATTTTCATGAAATGATTAGATGAGAAAGCTGCACTGAATCCAGTTTGCACCGTCTTGCTTTTAACATCGTGTGATTACGAAAATTTACATTCGAACACATCCAGGCATCATCATGAATGTCTGAAGAAGTATTTTATTATTATTATTATTATTATTTGTTTGTCTTTTGGAAGTCTTGCAGAAAATTCATGTGTTTTCAGTTTTAGATAAGGCTCACTGATTTAATATTGATTGAAACCTCGTAAGGTCTGTGCTAAAACACTTTTCTGTCCTTGAAAAAAAAAGAACATTACAACAGATCCTTGCGCACAGAATGGCAAATAGCATATAAACAATAGGCCACTTTCCATGGATTTCACTTAATATTGACGTACCTGTATTTAACAGCATAACGTTTCTCTTAGATTTCTGACCAATGTCACAGGGAGAAGGTCATGGTACGAATAAAAGAACAGGTACCCCTGTGTGATTGCACGCGTCGTGAACGGCGCACGGGGGAATGCGGAGGCAGCGCTCCACATATTCTCGACCCACGGTACGAAGTGAGGTAGGGTAGTCAGTCTCACGCTCGACCGCCTTTACCTTCCAAAGATGCCTATTATTAAGACACGTTGGTACTCAACTTGATGGAAGGTTGAGTGCAACTAAGAGCGCCAGGCATGGGAACACTGCGAGAAAAATCTCCGTCGAGATTTTGAACCCGGGCCCGCCGATCCGTAGTCAAGACGCGCTACCGCCTGAGCGACGGCGACTCCTACATGGCACGGATAGTGGAATGAAAGTAGATTTCATATCATGAAGGTTACAGTGCTAATACACAGATCTCGTGGTAGTATCAGGACTATTCAGTCACAGGTCTCGAAAAAATTGTCACCAAATAACCTTATCCTTAGTCATTTTCCTAGGTTATTTTATTTCATGTATTATCCACAGTTTCCAATACTGCAGTGTAAGCTTGATTATGTTGTTCATCATCACTAGGGGATGCCAAATATCCAGTAACACGACGCTGTGCCATTTAAAAATTTCAAACGTTATACCAGGTTGCCAACACAAGACGGCGACATCTTTTTTCACTCCATGTTAAAAACAAATTTACGCAAACGAAATTATCATTTAATGCTTAGTTTCTGATTTATTGAGCATTATTCATTTTCTTACCACTGAAAGCATCAATTTTGGGTTCCAAGTTGGAAACGAAGCGGAATTTCTCCCATATTAATAGGAACATTTTTTCTTGTTTCCGTGTCAGGAATCACATCACAAAAGTAATGTACTTGGTTCTGAATCACTCTATGTGTATATAAATAAATAAAACAAACTGCACAGAGTAAAAGTTAAGATAAAAAATATAGGAGGAAGGAATGAAGAAGCCATTACTTTTACTTTTTGAATGACAGAACATAACTCTAGAATGACTAGGGGGGAAAGGTTTCTCTGATTATGCCATTCCCTTTTATTGATATTTGATTTTACGTTAGACCATGTTTTCTTCAACAAAAATCATAAAATTGTTAACAGAATATTTGTTTTCGCTTTGTAACATTAGATGGCGATTTCTCTTATTTTTCCTTAATTCCTCATATCTTCATTCATAATAAGCGAAATTTTAACAAAGATTCAGTTATAATTAAGAAAGATATGATTTTTTTCCCTCTGGAAAGCAAACTTACATTGCCTCTTCAGCTGCGGAAATAGAAAAAATGACAACCTCCCAAAGTTTTAATTGACCATAAAATGAAAACTATATAAGTTAGACAAAAAATAAAAAAATGGCGTGGTTACTTATGTATATAATGATATATACCAACTATCATTAAACTCTGAGGTGATGGATGTCAAAACCTTATTTTTTGATTGACTTGACGTGGTATGACCATTAACTAATTCACACGGAATAACACCTTACATAGCCCCGAGACATACGTGGAACATTGTACTTTATTCACATTAGACTATAAAGAGAAGAATGTTTGGGTGAAATTTCAAACCTTCCTATACTTTAGCAAAATTTCATCAATAATAAATCTGTTTTCTTAGACTTATTTCAGGCACATTTGTATCTAGTGGCCCATTATTGGTGCACTCACATTAGACTTGAAAGAGAAGGATATGTTTGAGTGAAATTTCAAATTGGTTCTAGAACACTGGCCTCCTCCCCCACGCTCCAAGACAAGGAAGTGTTTTTTTTTTCACCTATTTACAACAGAAGTGTAATTTATTTCAGCTATAACGTTGCAATTAAGTTAAATTGTATAAAATGAATGCCGACATGTACAAATGTATACAACTTAATTACGATATTATATCTGCAATAAATGACACGTGTGGAAAGTAATTTATGAAAGCACCTTTTTAACAAGACCCTTGGAACAATAAAGCTAAAACACAAAAGCCACTGATTTACTTCACGAAGTAAGGAATGGGGAAATCCATATGAAATCAACCAATGGGTGTTGCTGACTTGTTTTATTTTTGATAGTACATTTTCTGTTTACATATACACCTGGAGTACAAAACGACTTTTTTTTACAATTTTACTTTGGCTTTTAGCGGCCATTTTGTTCATGAGGGTCGGCCGTTTTTAGAGGTTAGCGATAAGATAAATAACTTTTTTATTTATTAAGATATCAACTTGAAATAAAAACAATTTTATTCTGAATGAAACAATCTACAAATCATGTTATGACCAAAAATGTGTTGTTTTAAGGAAATAACCTAAAACTTAACTAGAAAAATGTATTTCGATTAGAATAAATTGAAGAGTTTAAGGGATTTTTTTTTTCAAAGAAGGGATTAAAAAACAACTTTAATGTTTTTCCCCCTTAAAGATATAATAGAGGACAAAACTTACAGTAAATTTGATACCTTTTAAATGCCTCCTTTAGGCTTTACGGGCCTTCGAATATCGCAATATGTCCAAAATTGCCGATTTTCAAACAGGTGTATCTCAAAAAGGACTGAAGAAAAAAATCTGAAATTTCCACAAAATACCCTTCTAGTGCCTGATAATAAACACACAAAATTTCATCATTGTGTTTTTCACTAATCAAACCCACTTTTTTTCAGTGTTTTAACACTTTAGGCGTCTGCGTCAATGTGCGTTGTACTGTGTATTTTTACTTATTTCTTTAATTTAAAAAAATACTTCTCATTAAAACACAATAATGAAATTTTGTGTGTTTATTACCAGGTACTAGAAGGGTATTTTGTGAAAATTTAAGATTGTTTGATTCAGTTCTTTTTGAAAATCGACAATTTTGGACAAATTGCGATATTTGAAGGCCCGTAAAGCCTAAAGGAGGCATTTAAAAGGTATCAAATTTACTATAAGTCTTGTCCTCTATTATATCTTTAAGGGGGAAAAACATTAAAGTTGTTTTTTAATCCCTTCTTTGAAAAAAGAAATCCCTTAAACTGTTCAATTTATTCTAATCGAAATACATTTTTCTAGTTAAGTTTTAGGTTATTTCCTTAAAACTAAACACATTTTTGGTCATAACATGATTTGTAGATGGTTTGATTCAGAATAATACGGTTTTTATTTCAAGTTGATATATTAATAAATAAAAAAGTTATTTAACTTATCGCTTACCTCTAAAAACGCCCTACCCTCATAAACAAAATGACTGCTAGAATCCATAATGGTAGTGGTTATTTTTTTTAAAATGTCATTTCTTACTCCCAGATACATACATAAACAGAAAATGCATGTGTAAAAATAAAATAAAATATGTCACAACAAATTATTTTTTTATTGGTTGATTTCGTATGGTTTGACTCGAACGTGGAAGAATCTAACCTGACTCTAACTAACTCGGTTTGGTTCGCTTGGCAAAAAACATGCACACTCCGAAAAACTAATTTCATTATGCAGTCTCCGAGGTATGAAATATCGAGAGTGAATAGTGGAAGATTCTATCATGACTTTTAACTTTTAAATAACGTTCCTTATGCCATCAGTAACGTTGTTTTACTATTTCTAACGAAAACTAACCTAAAGTCTGTAATGCATAGGGTGGACGAGTTCTCTACACTCTCCCAAAAATGGTTACACTCACCAAGCAAATTGACTAATTCTGTACACCAAAATGAGAAACGTCAAACGGACTGCAGCAGAATTCTCAAAACAACACATTTTTACGGATTGAATGAAACAGCTGCTAAGATTATCAGGTTGGAATAAGGCGAAACTGTATTTGGAAACAGGCGTAAATGATATAAAACTACAAACATAAAATTAGGATAAAAATTAATTAATTATTTTGCATAAACTAATAAGCCTTGAACATTTCAAACGTAAGTTCTAAATGAACCACATAACTAACAAGAGACTGTTACTCCTGTATAAATCGAATGTAATCTTAATGTATCGAGAGAACGAAAAATTGAATGTGTGAACAATAAATCGAAGAGACAAATATATTGCAATAGATGTACCAGTAGGCTAGAGTACTTGCTGGAAGGTTGGTTCGAGTTTTAAAAAATATATGTGCTCTTATATAGGCAGACCAGTTATCTACACCCTTATAACGATTTATATATATTTAAGAAGGTACTATGAATTATAATCAGCTTCTGATGTGTTTCTGAAGACCTTGGTTCTACAAATAGCTTTCTCAACTTTCTTTCTCACCATTGCCTGGCCTGATACTGCTTTTGCCATACATACAGCGCTTCAGGTTAGGTAAAGTTAGGCTTGTTAGCTTCAGAAACATTAATATCGAGTTATTTATGTGTACGATGTTTATGAGTCTTAGCTTAGGACGAGTATATTTGAAGGGTTCCTTGGGTGGTCCACCTTACAAATTACTGATTTCAGGTTAGGTAAAGTTAGGTTACTTTGCTTTAGAATTGTTAAAACAAACTTATGATGTGAAGAATGTTACCCTTCGTAGACATAGTTTCACAAATAGGAATTCAAGCCTGTAATTGTCGTCTGTTTTAAAGTTTTGTTTAATTTCTTTTTATTATGGGGCATGGGGAGTGAAGTACCCACATAAATTTTAAAATAGTAAGTTTTGTACTACTATAACTGTATTATTGTTTTCTGTTACTGGTGTATTTTTATGGAAAGGGTGAAATTTTTGATCGGTTAGTAGTTTTTGAGATGACTATTTTCGTCGTATTTCAGATTACGGTACTACTTTAGCAGACGATACTCGAAGATATAACTAGTTCTTCCCATTCTTGCGCAAATTGTCATGTAGTTGGCCTACATTGAGTTGTTTTAGGTTAGGTAAGGTATACTATGGAACTAGGGTTGCGAAAAAGAACTCCCACGTTGGTTAGCTGTACCCGCCACTCAGAAACTAGTTACCAAAAAGAATACCTAAACATCCACATGAATACTCTATTCCACCTGTAAATTTTCCATTTTTGAGGATCGTCTACTAATGTGAACCTCACGCTACTAGTCCATCTAGAGGGCAAGTTTCGACTGAACTGACTCTCAAGGACTGGGCTTTTTTATAAAGAGAAGAAACATTTTAATATAAGAGCTCAATCCTGGAGAGTCAGTTACCTCGAAACTTGCCCTCTAGGTGGTAGAGCAGTTATCTACACCCTTAGACTTTCTAGAAGTTTCGAAACCTGGCACTACTTTAGCAATATTTGTCCAACAATAAATCTGCTTTCTTAGACTTATGTCAAGCACACTTGTGGCAAGTGGACCGTTAGTAGTACATGGCCCACTAGAGGTACACTCACCCGTTTACGTTTGAAATATTGAAAAATACTTTTTGCTTATGTAAGACATGATATTTGGGTTAACTATAGTAGTGACGCACCAATTTTTAGAAATTTACAGAAGGAATTAAGATAATTGTGTGATGTTTGAGAGTATTAGGGAGGTAAATATTAATGTTGGTAACATTTGAAGTGAATAATGATATAGTTTTAGTGTGTTTTGAAGATATTTTTGGATGCACTGCATGTTTTGGCGGAAGGAACAATTTTGCGTAGAGCTACAGTTGTCATGTGGAAGGCGGTAAGGAAGTGTTGAAATGGCGTGTCTTTGTGATGATTATGACATTTCTTGCGTTATTGTTATTGAATCGTATGGAAATGACGAGGGAAAGTGCATTTTGTAGGTTATTTAGCAGAGTATTTATGTAAGGAAAGGAAAAGGCCCCGAAACAATTGTACACGATTTTCTAATGGAAATTGGGAGAGTTAACACGCCTGTGTGCTGAAGGTAAGTGTGAATATGAGTCAAAATATATTTTGTAAAAATACATGACCGCACCTAACTTTACTTAACCTCCACGTTCATATGTTCATTAATTTAAGATAATTTACGAAAAAGGAAAATAAGGAATTAATGATAATAAATGTGAACATATAAAAATACATTTTGTAATGATACATGACCGCACCTAACCTCCACGTTCATATGGTCACTAATCTAAGATAATCTACAAAAGTGCAAGAAAACAATTGCGTAAACCGCTCGCCTCCCATGAACACGTAATGTGTGTGTTTTAAGTGATTTTGGTTTGGTTTTAGTGAATTTAAAATTGGTGCGTCACTACTATAGTAACGCCTGATATTTATTTCCATACGTGTCCTTGTACGCGGCAAAGCAATTTTCTATATAAAAAAAAAAAACTACAGTATACGGTGGGCGTTATCGTAGCCCAGTAAGCACAAATAATGAAATGTTTACTCACCACTTTCTCTCTACTTCGTAGAACTCCTAACTTGCCAAAGCGAACATGAAACGGTGAAGATGTAAATGTTCCATCTGGTTGCTCAACCACCACTACATCGATTGCCCCTGTTAATGTAGCAGCATTTATCTCGTTGTAAAAATCACGAAAATTACTTATGAACTTTCCTATGTAGTTCATTTTGTCAGCGTTCTTCATGAATAGTCACATATTTACACAAAATGTAAAGTGAATCGAGTTAAGTTCTTCTCTTTCTTTAAGTCTAAACACACACACACAAATATGCATGTGTTTGCTTATCATTCTTAATTTCCATCAATAACAGTTCTGCACACTCATTCGCTCTCCCCTTGTTACTTACTCCCTCTGAGAACTTTTAATTTGCTACTTGCTAGTGCGAACGAAAGAAAGAGTCTGCACTTTTAGGCTTTTTACGTCAGCTGTTCCTGTGTTGACATAACTTGCAAGATTTTTTTTTCAGCTCGGCTCGCAGGGCTGGTCAGCCATTTTGGCAACTTCCGGAGCACACTTGGAAGCACTTCCGGGTAGGGCACAGAACATTTTTGCCTAAACAGAACTTTTGAGTAAACAGTACTTTTGCGTCCGCGGCTAACGTCGCCCAGCTGCCTTCGGACGCACCCTCCCCCCTTGCACTGCCCTGGTGGGTTTATATACATCCTAGTTTTTAAATCGTAAATCACAACTTTTATTAAATTTCCTTTTGTGTATTTACATAAAAAACGAAAAAAAAAAATCTTTAAAAAAAATATGTAAAGAGTCGACGCCAGGTTTTGAACCCAGGACCTTTGGTTTAACTTTCGTACGTCTTGACTACAAGACCAAATTGCAGTTGTCGTGTTGAACGCTTCTCGCTGTTACTTGTCGTTCAAGATAAGCTTGAGTGGACTATTCCTACCGGAAGTGTTTCCAAGTGAGTTGTAATCAAAAATGTTTTTGGTTGCAATATGGCTGCCCAGCCCTGCGAGATGAGCTGATAAAAAAATCTTGCAATTTACTTCCCAGAAGTCTTGTCTTGCTTTATCTGCGAAGAAGAAAAGAAAGACAAGTTAAAATACAAGTATGTTAAAAAAAGACCATCGACCTCCATTAATACGATACTGGACTGACTGCAGCCATTGAAAATTTCATGAATATGTGAAGCTAAGGAGCGGAGAGGAAACTTAGGGACATATTTATGAATCACCCCTAAAATCCTTACCTAGGCGTTACCCAGCTGTGTGACCCCCAGCATTACTCTGGTTTGCTATCAGCCTATCTATAAACGTCTTCCATCAATCTCTCGACTAGCAGATCTGTAGGGGATAGATATGACAACATTGTAAAAGTTTTCTGCAAGCGATGTGAGATAACCAACCTAGAGAATTTATATCTACAGAATTACGTAATTTATCGAACGTATTAATTCATAAATTATGCGTTTTATTTATAACATTGTGGTTTATTATTGCAATTTTTGAATTTAAAGACTTTGTAACGCCAAGCTTATATGTAAATATACATCCATCCATTAATAATTTTAAAAAATGCACTTGTAAATTTTTATGTTGGCAGTAAAACAACTGAAAACCTCGTTCCGTCATAATGAGTGAGCTTTTTAAAGGAAGCGCTTATTTTCAGTTCATAAAATGAATATGAATGCCAGAAATCCTAAACCTGCCTCTTTTACCAAGGTGAAAAAGCTGTTCTTGTGCACTATTATTATAAAGCACAAAGAATTGTAGAGTCGAAACAATCAGACGCTAGTAGTGCGAAGCAGAAACGGATAGGGTGGGAAGATATTCAGACCAGTGTGACCACTGCTAGTACTTTCGTACTAGATCTTGTACCTTT